>JANJXV010000047.1:3220000-3267500 GCA_024803745.1 Megascapheus bottae | reverse complement strand
CTAAACCACACCGTAACCCCTAACTCTAACCCTAACTCTAAACCTTACCCTTACCCTAACCCTAACCCTAACCCTAACCCCTAACCCTGATCCTAACCCCAACCTTTACCCTTATCCTAACCCTAACCCTAACCCTAACCTTAACCCTAACCCTAACACTAACCCTAATCCTAACCCTAAAACATACCCTTGCCCTAAACCTAACCCTAACCATAAACCTAGCCCTAACCCTAACCCTAACCTTTACCCTAACCCTAACCCTAACCCTAACACTTACAGTTAACCTAACCCTAACACTAACCCTAAACCTAACCATAACCCTAACGCTAACCCTAACCCTAAACCTAACCTTAACCCTAACCCTAACCCTAACCCTAATCCTAACCCTAACCCTTACCCTTACCCTAACTCTAACTCTAAACCTAACCCTAACCCTAACCCTTACCCTAAACTAACCCTAAACCTTACCCTTACCCTAATCCTAACCCTAAAATCAACCCTAACCCTAACCCTTACCCTTACTCTAACCCTAACCCTAACCTTAATGCTAACACTTACCCTAACCCTAACCCTTACCCTAACCCTCACCCTAACCCTAAACCTAACCTTTACCCTAACCCTAACCCTAACCCTTACCCTTATCTTAACCCTAACACCAAACCTAACCCTAACCCTAACCCTTACCCTTACCCTACTCCGAACCCTAATCCTAACCCTAACCCTTAACCTTACTCTTACCCTAAAACTAACCCTAACGCTTACCCTAAGCCTAACCCTAACCCTAACACTTGCCCTTACCTTAACCCTAACCCTAACCCTAACCCTAACCCTAAACCCTAAACCTAACCCTAATCCTAAACCTTACCCTTACCGTAAAACTAAACCTAACACTAACTCTAAATCTAACCCCTAACCCTAACCCTAACCCTTACCCTAACCTTTACCCTTACCCTAACCATAACCCCAACTTAACCCTAACCCTAACACTAACCCAAACACTAACTCTTACCCTAACCCTAAGCCTAACCCTAACCCTAAATCTAAAGTTACCCTTACCCTAACCCTAACCCTAACCCTAACCCTAACTCTAACCCTTACACCTACCCTAATCCTAACCCTAACCTTAACCCTTACCCTAACCCTAACCCTAAACCTAAACCTAACCCTACACCTAAGGCTTACTCTAAACCTAACCCTTACCCTAACCCTAACTCTAACCCTAACCCCTAAACCTAACCCTAATCCTAAACCTTACCCTTACCGTAAAACTAAACCTAACAATAACTCTAACTCTAACCCCTAACCCTAACCATAACCCTAACCCTAACCTTTACCCTTACCCTAACCCGAACCCTAACCTTAATTCTAACCCTAACCCTAACCCTAACTCTTATCCTAACCCAAACCCTAAACCTAATCCTTACCCTAACCCTAACCCTAACCATAACCCTCACTCTAACCCTAACCCTAACCATTACACTAACACTAACCCTTACCCTTAACCTAACCGTAAACCTAAACCTAACCCTAACCCTAACCCTAACCTCTATCCCTAACCCTAACCCTAAACCTTACCCTAACCCTAACCCTAACCCTACCCCTTACCCTAACACTGACCCTAACCTTAATGCTAACCCAAACCCTAACCCTAACCCTTAACCTAACCCTAACCCTAAACCTAATCCTTACCCTAACCCTAACCCTAACCCTTACTCTAACCCTAACCCTAACCATTACACTAACACTAACCCTTACCCTTACCCTAACCGTAAACCTAAACCTAACCCTAACCCTAACCCTAACCCCTAACCCTAACCCTAACCCTAACCCTAACCCTTATCCTAACACTAACCCTAACCTTAATGCTAACCCTAACCCTAACCCTAACCTTAATTCTAACCCTAAACCTAACCCTAACCCTTACCATAACCCAAACCCTAAACCTAATCCTTACCCTAACCCTAACCCTAACCCTAACCCTAACCATTACACTAACACTAACCCTTACCCTTACACTAACCGTAAACCTAAACCTAACCCTAACCCTAACACCTAACCCTATCCCTAACCCTAAACCTTACCCTAACCCTAACCCTAACCCTAACCCTAAGCCTTATCCTTTCCCTAACCCTAAACTTAACCCTAACCCTAACCCTAACACTAACCCTTACCCTTACCCTAACTGTAAACCTAAACCTAACCCTAACCCTAACCCCTAACCCTAACCCTAACCCTAACCCTTACCCTTATCCTAACCCTTACCCTAACCCTAACCCTAACCCTTACCCTTACCCTAAACGTAAACCTAAACCTAACCCTAACCCTAACCCTAATCCCTAACCCTAACACTAACCCTAACCCTAACCCTTACCCTTATCCTAACCCTTACCCTAACCCTAACCCTAACCCTTACCCTTACCCTAAACGTAAACCTAAACCTAACCCTAACCCTAACCCTAACCCCTAACCCTAACCCTAACCCTTATCCTAACCCTAACCCTAACCCTAACCCTAACCCTTACCCTTATCCTAACCCTTACCCTAAACCTCACCCTAACCCTAAACCTAACCTTAACCAGACCCTAACCCTAACCCCTACCCTTACCTTAATCCTAACCCTAACCCTAACCCCTAACTCTAACCCTAACCCTAACCCTAACCCCTAACCCTAACCCTAACCCTTACCCTTACCCTAACCCTAACCCTAACACAAACCCCTAAAACTAACCCCAAACCTAACCCTAACCCTAACCCTTATCCTTACTGTAACCCTAACCCTAAACCTAACCCTAACCCGAACCCTAACCCTTACCCTTACCCTAACCGTAACTCTAAACCTAACCCTAACCCTAACCCTTACCCCTAACCCTAACCCTAACCCTAACACTTACCTTATCATAAACCTAACCCTAAGCCTAACACTTACCTTTACCCTAACCCAAAACCTAACCTTAATGTTAACCCTACCCCTAACCCTAACCCTAACCCTAACATTACCCTAACCACTAACCCTAACCCTAACCCTAACCCTTACCCTTACCCTTACCCTATCCCTAATCCTAACCCTAACCCTAACCTTAACACTAACACTTACCCTTACCCAAAGCCTAACCCTAACCCTAACCTTCAACCTAACCCTAACCCTAACCATAACCATTACCCGTAACTAACCCTAACACTAACCCTAACCCTTACCCTTACCCTCACGCTAAACCTTACCCTAAACCTAACCTTAACCCTTACGCTACCCTAACCCTAACCCTAGCCTAACCCTAACCCTTACGCTTATCCTAACCCTAACCCTAAACCTAACCCTAAACCTAACCCTAACCCTTACCCTAACCCTAACCCTTACCCTAACCCTAACCCTAACCCTAACCTTAACCCCAACCCTTACCCTTATCCTAACCCTAACCCTAACCCTAACCCTAAACATATCCCTAACCCTAACCCTAAACCTTACCCTTACCCTAACCCTAAACCTAACCCTAAACATATCCCTAACCCTAACCCTAACCCTTACCCTTACCCTAACCCTAAACCTAACCCTAACAGTAACCCTAATCCTAACACTTACCCTTACCCTAACCCTAACCCTAACCCTAACCCTTACCCTTACGTTAACCAAACCCTAACCTTAACCCTAACCCCTAACCCCTAACCCTAACCCAAACACTAACCCTTACACTTAACCGAAACCTAACCCTAACCCTAAATATTACCCTTACCCTAAACCTAACCCTAACCCTTACCCGAACCCTAACCCTAACATTTAAACTTACTCTAACCCTAATCCTAACCCTAACCCTAACCCTTACCCGAACCCTAACCCTAACATTTAAACTTACTCTAACCCTAATCCTAACCCTAACCCTAACCCTAACCCGAAACCTAAACCTTACCCTAACCCTAACCGTAACCCCTAACCCTAACCCTAACCCTAACCCTAACCCCTAAACCTATCCCTAACCGTAACCCCTAACCCTAACCCTAAATCTTACCCTTACCCTAACACTAATCCTAACCCAAACCCCTAACCCTAAACCTAACCCTAACCCTTACCCTTACCCTAACCCTAACCCTAACCCTAACCTTAATGCTAACCCTAACCGTAACCCTAACCCTAACCCTTACCCTTTCCCTAACCCTAAACCTAATCCTAAGCCTAAACCTAACCCTTACCCTTTCCCTAACCCTAACCTTAACCGTAACCGTAACCCTTACCCTTACCCTAACCCTAACCCTAACCCTAACCTTAACCCTAAACATATCCCTAACCCTAACCCTAACACTTACCCTTACCCTAACGCTAAACCTAACCCTAACCCTAACCCTAACCGTAACCGTTACCCTTACCCTAACCCTAACACTAATCCTAACCCTAACTCTTACCCTAACCCTAACACTAACCCTTACCCTTACCCTAAAACTAATCCTAAGCCTAACCCTACCCCTAACCCTAACCCTAACCCCAAACCCTAATCCTAAACCTAACCCTTACCCTTACCCTACCTTAACCCTAACCTGAATGCTAACCCGAACACTAACCATAACCCTAACCCTTACCCTTACCCTAACCCTAACCCTAAACCTAACCCTAACCCTAACCCTAACCCTTACACTTACCCTAACCCTAACCCTAACCCTAACCAAACCCTTACCCCTACACTAACCCTAACCCTAACCTTAATGGTAACCCTAACCCTAACACTAACCCTAACCCTTACCCTTTCGCTAACCCTAACCTTAACCCTAATCCTTACCCTTACCCTAACCCTAACCCTAACCTTTACCCTTACCCTAACCCTAACCATAATCTTAATGCTAACACTTACCCTAACCCTAACCCTAACCCTAAACCTTACGCTTAACCTTACCTTAACCCTAACCCTAACGTTAATCCTCACCCCTAACCCTAACCCTAAACCTAACCGTAACACTTACACTTACCCAAACCCTAACCCTAACCCTAAACCTAACCCTAACCCTAACCCTAACCCTCAACCTGACTCTAACCCTAACAATAACCCTAACCCTAACCCTTACCCTAACCATAACCCTAACACTAACACTTACCCTTACCCTAACCCTAACCCTAAATTTAACCCCAACCCTAAACCTAAACCTAACCCTTACCATTACCCTAACCCTAACCCAAAACCTAACCCTAACCCTCCTACAAAACCTAACCCTTACTCTAACCCTAACCCTTACCCTAACCCTAACCCTAACCCTTACACTTACCATAACCCTAACACTAACCCTAACCCTAACCCTTACCCTAACCCTTACCCTAACCCTTAGTGTTACCCTAACCCTAAACCTAACCCTAACCCTAACCCTAACACTTACCCTTACCCTAACCCTAACCCTACCCCTAACCTTCACCCTAACCCTAAGCCTAACCCTAACCCTACCCCTTACCCTTACCCTAACTCTAACCCTATCCCTAACCCTTACCCTTACCCTACCGCTAACCCTTACCCTGAACATAACCCTAACCCTTACCCTACCCTAACCCTAACCCTAATCCTAACCCTTAACCTTACCTTAACCCTAACCCTAACGCTTACACTTACCCTTACTCTAAGGCTAATCCTAACAGTAACCCTAACACATACAGGTACCCTAAACCTAACCGTAACCCTAAAACTACCCCTAACCCTAACCCTAACCTTTACCCTAGCCCTAATCCTAAACCTAACCCTTACCCTAACTCTAACCCTTACACTTACCCTAACCGTAACCCTAAACCTAACCCTAACCCTAACCCTTACCCCTAACCCTAACCCTTACCCTTATCCTAAAACTAACCCAAACCCTAACCCTAACACTTACCCTTACCCTAACCCAAAACCTAAACTTAATGTTAACCCTACCCCTAACCCTAACCTTAACACTTACCCTAACCACTAACCCTAACCCTAACCCTAACCCTTACCCTAACCCCAACCCTAACCCTTACCCTTTCCCTATCCCTAATCCTAACCCTAACCCTAACCCTAACCTTAACACTAACAATTACCCTTACCCTAACCCTAACCCTAACCCTAACCTTCACCCTAACCCTAACACTAAACCTAACCCTAACACTTACCCTTACGCTAAACCTTACCCTGAACCTAACCCTAACCCTTACCCTACCCTAACCCTAACCCTAACCCTAACCATAAGCTAACCCTAACCCTAACCCTAAACCTAACCCTTACCCTAACCCTAACCCTTGCCCTAACCCTAACCCTAACCCTAACCCTAACCATAACCCTAAACATATCCATAACCCTAACCCTAACCCTTACCCTTTCCCTAACCCTAAACCTAACCCCAAACCTAACCCTAATCCTTACCCTTACCCTAACCCTAAACCTAAACATAACCCTTACCCTTACCTTAACCCTAACCCTAATTTTAACAATACCCCTAACCCTAACCCTTACACTTACAATAAACCTAACCCCAAAGTTATTGCTAACCCTCACCCTAATCCTTATCCTAACCCTAACCCTAACCCGAATGCTTGCCCTAACCCTAACTCTAACCCTAAACCTTACCCTTACCCTTACCTAAACCAAAACTTAACCTTAATGTTAACCCTACCCCTAAACCTAACCCTAAACCTTACCCTAACCCTAACCATAACCCTAATCCTTGCCCTAACCCTAACCCTAACCTTACCCTACCCCTTACCTTTCCTTAACCCTAACCCTAACCCTAACCCTAATATTAACCCTAATCCTTGCCCTAAGCCTAACCCTAAACCTTACCCTAACCCTTACCCTTTCCTTAACCCTAACCATAAACCTAACCCTAACATCAACCCTAACCCTAACCCCTAACCCTAACCCTAACCCTAACCCTAACACTTACCCTTACCCTAACCCTAAACTTAACCCTAAACCTAACCCTAACCCTAACCGTAACCCTAACCTTAAACCTAACCCTAAATATAACCCTAACAATAACCCTTAGCCTTATCCTAACCCTAACCCTAAACCAAACCCTAACCCTCACCCTAACCCTTACCCTTACCCTGACCCTAACCCCTAACCCTAACACTAACCCAAACCATTACCCTTACCCTAACCCTAAACCTAACCCAAACCCTAACCCTTACCCCTAACCCTAATCCTAACCCTTACCCTTACCCTAACCCTAAACCTAACCTTAACCCTAACCCTAACACTAACCCTTACCCTTACACTTACCCTAACCCTAACTCTAAACCTAACGCTACCCCTAACCCTAACTCTTACCCTTACCCTAACCCTAACCGGAAGCCTTACCCTTACCCTAACCCTAACCCTAACCTTGATGCTAACCCTAACTGTAACCCTAAACCGAACCCTTAACATTTCTCTAACCCTAACCCTAATACTAACCCTAACCCTAACTCTCACCCTTTCCCTAACCCTAACCTTAACCCTAAACCTTACCCTTACCCTAACCCTAACCCTAAACATATCCCTAACCCTAACCCTAACCCTTACCCTTACCGCAATCCTTGCCCTAACCCTAACCCTAACCTTACCCTAACCCTTACCCTTTCCTTAACCCTAACTCTAACCCTAACCCTAACCCTAACCCTAACATTAACCCTAACCCTAACCCCTAACGCTAATCCTAAATCTAACCCTAACACTTAACCTTACCCTAATCCTAAACTTAACCCTAACCCTAACCCTAACCCTAACCTTAACCCTAACCCTAACTCTTACCCTAACCCTAACCCTTACCCTTACCCTAACCCTAAAACTAAACCTAACCCTCACCCTAAACCTTACACTTACACTAAGCCTAACCCTAAACCTAACCCTCACCCTAACACTAACCCTACCTACTAACCCTAACCCTAACCCTAACCCTAACCCTTACACTTACCCTAACCCTAACCCTAACCCTAATCCTTACCGTTACCCTAACCCTAACCCTAACGCTAACCCTTACTCTTACCCTAAACCTAACCCTAACCCAAACCCTTATCCTTACCCTAACCCTAACCCTAACCTTAATGGTAACCCTAACCCTAACCCTAACCCTAACCCTTACCCTTTCCCTAACCCTAACCCTAATCCTAAACCTAACCGTAATCCTTACCCTTTCCCTAATCCTAACCTTAACCCTAACCCAATCCTAAACCAAACCTAACCCAAACCCTAACCCTAACACTTACCCTTACCCTAAACATAACCCTAACCCTAACCCTAAAACTTACCCTTACCCCAAACCTAACCCTAACCCTAAGCCTAACCCTAACCCTGACCCTTACCCTTACCCTTACCTTAACCCTAACCCTAATCCTAACCCCAAACCCCTAACTCTAACCAAAACCCTAACCCTTACCCTAACCGAAACCCTAAACTTAACCCTAAACCTAACACTAAACGAAACCCTAACCCTAACCCTTAACCTTAACCATAAACCTAACCCTAACACTTACCCTTACCCTAAACCTAACCCTAGCCCTTACCCTAACCGTAACCCTAACCCTAACCCTTACCCTTAACCTAACCTTAACCCTAATCCTAACCCTAAGACTTACCCTTACCCTAACCCTAACCATGACCCTAACCCGAAACTTAACCTATCCCTAACACTAAACCTAACCCTAACCCCTAACCCTAACCGTAACCCTAACCCCTAACCCTAACCCTAACCCTAACCCTAACCCTTACCCTTATCCTAAACCTATCCCTAACCCTAAACCTAACCGTAACACTTACCCTTACCCAAACCCTAACCCTAATCCTAACCCTAAACCCTAACCCTAACCCTAACACTCACCCTCACCCTAAGCAAAACCCTAACCCTTACCCTAACTCTAACCCTAACACTAACCATTACCCTTACCCTAATCCTAAACTTAACCCCAACCCTAAACCTAAACCTAACCCTTAACTTTACCCTAACCCTAACCCAAAACCTAACCCTAACCCTCTTACAAACCCGAACCCTTATCTAAACCTTACCCTAACCCTAACCCTAACCCTAAGACTTACCCTTACCCTAAACCTAACCCTGACCCTAACCCGAACCTTAACCTATCCCTAACACTAAACCTAACCCTAACCCCTAACCCTAACCCTAACCCCAACCCTAACCCTAACCCTAACCCTAAACTTAACCTTAACCCTAACGCTAACCCTTATTTTACCCTAGCCCTAACCCTAACCCTAACCCTTTCCCTTACCCTAACCCTAATCCTAACCCTAACCCTCAACCTTACCATTACCCTTACCCTAAACATAACCCTAACCCTAACCCTAACCATTACCTTGATCTTAACCCTAAACGTAACCCTAACCCTTAATCAAAACCCAAACCCTAAACCTCACCCTTACCCTAACCCTAACCCTAACCCTAACGCGTAACCCTAACCCTAAACCTAAACCTTACCCTTACCCTAACCCTAACCCTAACCTTAACCCTAACCCGAACACTAACCCTAACCTTAACACTTTCTCTTGCCCTAAACCTAATCCTAACATTAACCCTAACCCTATACCTTACCCTTACCCTAACCCTAACCCTAAACCTAACCCTAACCCTAACCCTAACCCTTACCCTACCCAAACCCTAACCCTAACCCTTACCCTAACCCTAACCCTAACCCTTAACCTAACCCTAACCCTAAACCTAAACCTAACCCTAATCCTAACCCTAACCCTAACACTTACCCTTACCCTAACCCTAACCCTAAACTTAAAGCTAACCCTAACCCTAACCCTAACCCTTACCCTAACCCTAAACCTAACCCTAAACCTTACCCTAACCCTAACCCTAAACCTAACCCTAACCCTAACCCTAACCCTAAACCTAACCTTAATGTTACCCCTAAGCCTAACCCTAACCCTTACCCTAACCCTAACCCTAATCCTAATCCTTACCCTAACCCTAACTCTAACCCTAACACGTACCCTAACACTTACCCTTTCCCTAACACTAACCCTAACCCTAACACTAACCCATAGCCTAAACGTAACCCTAAACCTAAACCTAACCCTAACACTAACCCTAACCTCTAACCCTAACCCCTAAACCTAACCCTAATCCTAAACCTTACCCTTACCGTAAAACTAAACCTAACAATAACTCTAACTCTAACCCCTAACCCTAACCATAACCCTAACCCTAACCTTTACCCTTACCCTAACCCGAACCCTAACCTTAATTTTAACCCTAACCCTAACCCTAACCCTTACCTTAACCCAAACCCTAAACCTAATCCTTACCCTAACCCTAACCCTAACCCTCACTCTAACCCTAACCCTAACCATTACACTAACACTAACCCTTACCCTTACCTTAACCGTAAACCTAAACCTAACCCTAACCCTAACCCTAACCCCTAACCCTAACCCTAACCCTAAACCTTACCCTAACCCTAACCCTAACCCTAACCCTTACCCTAACACTAACCCTAACATTAATGCTAACCCTAACCCTAACCCTAACCCTTACCCTAACCCTAACCCTAAACCTAATCCTTACCCTAAACCTAACCCTAACCCTCACTCTAAACCTAACCCTAACCATTACACTAACACTAACCCTTACCCTTACCCTAACCGTAAACCTAAACCTAACCCTAACCCCTAACCCTATCCCTAACCCTAAACCTTACCCTAACCCTAACCCTAAACCTAACCCTAACCCTTATCCTTTCCCTAACCCTAAACCTAACCCTAACCCTAACACTAACACTAACCCTTACCCTTACCCTAACCGTAAACCTAAACCTAACCCTAACCCTAACCCTAACCCCTAACCCTCACTCTAACCCTAACCCTTACCTTTACCCTAACCCAACACCTACCCTTAATGTTAACCCTACCCGTAACCCTAACCCTAAACCTTACCCTAACCCTAACCCTAACCTTAATCCTTGCCCTAACCCTAACCCTAACCCTAAACCTTACCCTAACCCTTACCCTTTCCTTAACCCTAACCCTTACCCTAACCCTAATATTAACGCTAACCCTAACCCTAACCCTAAACCTAACACTTACCTAATCCTTACCCTTTCCTTAACCCTAACCCTAACCCCAACCCTAACATTAACCCTAACCCTAACCATAACCTTAACCCTAACCCTAACTCTAACCCTAACTCTAACCCTAAACCTAACCCTAACCCTCACCCTAACCCTTACACTTACCCTAACCCTGACCCTAACCCTAAACCTAATCCTAACCCTAACCCTAAACCTAATCCTAACCCTTAACCTAACCCTAAACCTAACCCTTACCCTTACCCTAACCCTAATCCCAACCCTAACCCTAACCCTAACCCTTACCCTTACCCTAACCCTAAACCTAACCCAAACCTAAATATTACCCTTACCCCAAACCTAACCCTAACCCTAACTCTTACCCTAACCTTAATTCTAACCCTAACACTAACCCTAACCCTTACCCTTTCCCTAACCCTAACCCTAATCCTGACCCTAACCCTAATCCTTACCCTTTCCCTAACCCTAACCTTAACCCTAACCCAATCCTAAACCAAACCTAAGCCAAACCCTTATCCTAACACTTACCCTTACCCTAAACTTAACCTTAACCCTTACTCTAACCCTAAACCTTACCCTTACCCTAAACCTAAACTAACCCTAACCTTAAACCTAACTCTTACCCTTACCTTAACCCTAACCCTAACCCCTCACCATAACCCTAACCATAAACCTTACGCTTACCCTAACCCTAACCCCTAACTCTAAACATAACCCTAACCCTTACCTTAACCGTAACTCTAAACTTAACCCTAAACCAAACACTAACCATAACCCTAACCCTAAACCTAACACTAACCTAACCCTAAACCTAAACCTTAACCTTAACCTAACCATAACCATAAACCTAACCCTAACCCTAAAACTTACTCTTACCCTAAACCTAACCCTAACCCTAACCCTAAGACTTACCCTTACACTAAACCTAACCCTGACCCTAAACCAAACCTTACCCTATCCCTAACAATAACCCAAACTCCTAACCCTAACCCTAACCCGAACCCGAACCCCTAACCCTAACCCTAACCCTAACCCTTTCCCTTATCCTAACACTAACCCTAACCCTAAACCTAACCGTAACACTTACACTTACCCAAACCCTAACCCTAACCCTAAACCTAACCCTAACCCTAACCCTAACCCTAACCCTCACCCTCACTCTAACCCTAACAATAACCCTAACCCTAACCCTTACCCAAACCATAACCCTAACATTAACACTTACCCTTACCCTAACCCTAACCCTAAATTTAACCCCAACCCTAAACCTAAACCTAACCCTTACCATTACCCTAACCCTAACCCAAAACCTAACCCTAACCCTCCTACAAAACCTAACCCTAACTCTAACTCTAACCCTTACCCTAACCCTAACCCTAACCCTTACACTTACCATAACCCTAACACTAACCCTAACCCTAACCCTAACCCTAACCCTTACCCTAACCCTTAGTGTTACCCTAACCCTAACCCTAACCCTAACCCTTACCCTAACCCCAACCCTAACCCTTACCCTTACCCTATCCCTAATCCTAACCCTAACCCTAAACCTAACCTTAACACTAACAATTACCCTTACCCTAAGCTAACCCTAACCCTAACCTTCACCATAACCCTAACCCTAAACCTAACCCTAACACTTACCCTTACGCTAAACCTTACCCTGAACCTAACCCTAACCCTTACCCTACCCTAACCCTAACCCTAAGGTAACCCTAACCCTAACCCTAAACCTAACCCTTACCCTAACCCTAACCCTTGCCCTAACCCTAACTCTAACCCTAACCATAACCCTAAACATATCCATAACCCTAACCCTAACCCTTACCCTTACCCTAACCCTAAACCTAACCCCAACCCTAACCCTAATCCTTACCCTTACCCTAACCCTAAACCTAAACCTAACCCTTACCCTTACCTTAACCCTAACCCTAATTTTAACAATAACCCCTAACCCTAACCCTTACACTTACAATAACCCTAACCCTAAACTTATTGCTAACCCTCACCCTAATCCTTATCCTAACCCTAACCCTAACCCGAATGCTTGCCCTAACAATAACTCTAACCCTAACCCTTACCCTTACCTAAACCAAAACTTAACCTTAATGTTAACCCTACCCCTAAACCTAACCCTAAACCTTACCCTAACCCTAACCATAACCTTAATCCTTGCCCTAACCCTAACCCTAACCTTACCCTACCCCTTACCCTTTCCTTAACCCTAACCCTAACCCTAACCCTAACATTAACCCTAATCCTTGCCCTAACCCTAACCTTAAACCTTACCCTAAACCTTACCCTTTCCTTAACCCTAACCATAAACCTAACCCTAACATCCACCCTAACCCTAACCCCTAACCCTAACCCTAACCCTAACCCTAACACTTACCCTTACCCTAACCCTAAACTTAACCCTAAACCTAACCCTAACCCTAACCGTAACCCTAACCCTAACCCTAACCCTAAACCTAACCTTAATGTTACCCCTAAGCCTAACCCTAACCCTTACCCTAACCCTAACCCTAATCCTAATCCTTACCCTAACCCTAACTCTAACCCTAACACATACCCTAACACTTACCCTTTCCCTAACCCTAACCCTAACCCTAACACTAACCCATAGCCTAAACGTAACCCTAAACCTAAACCTAACCCTAACACTAACCCTAACCTCTAACCCTAACCCCTAAACCTAACCCTAATCCTAAACCTTACCCTTACCGTAAAACTAAACCTAACAATAACTCTAACTCTAACCCCTAACCCTAACCATAACCCTAACCCTAACCTTTACCCTTACCCTAACCCGAACCCTAACCTTAATTTTAACCCTAACCCTAACCCTAACCCTTACCTTAACCCAAACCCTAAACCTAATCCTTACCCTAACCCTAACCCTAACCCTCACTCTAACCCTAACCCTAACCATTACACTAACACTAACCCTTACCCTTACCCTAACCGTAAACCTAAACCTAACCCTAACCCTAACCCTAACCCCTAACCCTAACCCTAACCCTAAACCTTACCCTAACCCTAACCCTAACCCTTACCCTAACACAAACCCTAACCTTAATGCTAACCCTAACCCTAACCCTAACCCTTACCCTAACCCTAACCCTAAACCTAATCCTTACCCTAAACCTAACCCTAACCCTCACTCTAAACCTAACCCTAACCATTACACTAACACTAACCCTTACCCTTACCCTAACCGTAAACCTAAACCTAACCCTAACCCCTAACCCTATCCCTAACCCTAAACCTTACCCTAACCCTAACCCTAAACCTAACCCTAACCCTTATCCTTTCCCTAACCCTAAACCTAACCCTAACCCTAACACTAACACTAACCCTTACCCTTACCCTAACCGTAAACCTAAACCTAACCCTAACCCTAACCCTAACCCCTAACCCTCACTCTAACCCTAACCCTTACCTTTACCCTAACCCAACACCTACCCTTAATGTTAACCCTACCCGTAACCCTAACCCTAAACCTTACCCTAACCCTAACACTAACCTTAATCCTTGCCCTAACCCTAACCCTAACCCTAAACCTTACCCTAACCCTTACCCTTTCCTTAACCCTAACCCTTACCCTAACCCTAACATTAACGCTAACCCTAACCCTAACCCTAACCCTAACACTTACCTAATCCTTACCCTTTCCTTAACCCTAACCCTAACCCCAACCCTAACATTAACCCTAACCCTAACCATAACCTTAACCCTAACCCTAACTCTAACCCTAACTCTAACCCTAAACCTAACCCTAACCCTCACCCTAACCCTTACACTTACCCTAACCCTGAACCTAACCCTAAACCTAATCCTAACCCTAACCCTAAACCTAATCCTAACGCTTAACCTAACCGTAACCCTAACCCTTACCCTTACCCTAACCCTAATCCCAACCCTAACCCTAACCCTAACCCTAACCCTTACCCTTACCCTAACCCTAAACCTAACCCAAACCTAAACATTACCCTTACCCCAAACCTAACCCTAACCCTAACTCTTACCCTAACCTTAATTCTAACCCTAACACTAACCCTAACCCTTACCCTTTCCCTAACCCTAACCCTAATCCTGACCCTAACCCTAATCCTTACCCTTTCCCTAAACCTAACCTTAACCCTAACCCAATCCTAAACCAAACCTAAGCCAAACCCTTATCCTAACACTTACCCTTACCCTAAACTTAACCTTAACCCTTACTCTAACCCTAAACCTTACCTTACCCTAAACCTAAACTAACCCTAACCTTAAACCTAACTCTTACCCTTACCTTAACCCTAACCCTAACCCCTCACCATAACCCTAACCATAAACCTTACGCTTACCCTAACCCTAACCCCTAACTCTAAACATAACCCTAACCCTTACCTTAACCGTAACTCTAAACTTAACCCTAAACCAAACACTAACCATAACCCTAACCCTAAACCTAACACTAACCTAACCCTAAACCTAAACCTTAACCTTAACCTAACCATAACCATAAACCTAACCCTAACCCTAAAACTTACTCTTACCCTAAACCTAACCCTAACCCTAACCCTAAGACTTACCCTTACACTAAACCTAACCCTGACCCTAAACCAAACCTTACCCTATCCCTAACAATAACCCAAACTCCTAACCCTAACCCTAACCCGAACCCGAACCCCTAACCCTAACCCTAACCCTAACCCTTTCCCTTATCCTAACACTAACCCTAACCCTAAACCTAAACGTAACACTTACACTTACCCAAACCCTAACCCTAACCCTAAACCTAACCCTAACCCTAACCCTAACCCTAAACCTCACCCTCACTCTAACCCTAACAATAACCCTAACCCTAACCCTTACCCAAACCATAACCCTAACATTAACACTTACCCTTACCCTAACCCTAACCCTAAATTTAACCCCAACCCTAAACCTAAACCTAACCCTTACCATTACCCTAACCCTAACCCAAAACCTAACCCTAACCCTCCTACAAAACCTAACCCTAACTCTAACTCTAACCCTTACCCTAACCCTAACCCTAACCCTTACACTTACCATAACCCTAACACTAACCCTAACCCTAACCCTAACCCTAACCCTTACCCTAACCCTTAGTGTTACCCTAACCCTAACCCTAACCCTAACACTTACCCTTACCCTAACCCTAACCCTACCCCTAACCTTCACCCTAACCCTAAGCCTAACCCTAACCCTACCCCTTACCCTTACCCTAACTCTCACCCTATCCCTAACCCTTACCCTTACCCTACTGCTAACCCTTACCCTGAACATAACCCTAACCCTTACCCTACCCTAACCCTAACCCTAATCCTAACCCTTAACCTTACCTTATCCCTAACCCTAACGCTTACACTTACCCTTACTCTAAGGCTAATCCTAACAGTAACCCTAACACATACACGTACCCTAAACCTAACCCTAACCCTAAACCTACCCCTAACCCTAACCCTAACCTTTACCCTAACCCTAATCCTAAACTTAACCCTTACCCTAACTCTAACCCTTACCCTTACCCTAACCGTAACCCTAAACCTAACCCTAACCCTAACCCTTACCCCTAACCCTAACCCTAACCCTAACCCTTACCCTTATCCTAAACCTAACCCAAACCCTAACCCTAACACTTACCCTAACCCTAACCCAAAACCAAACTTAATGTTAACCCTACCCCTAACCCTAAACCCTAACACTTACCCTAAACACTAACCCTAACCCTAACCCTAACCCTTACCCTAACCCCAACCCTAACCCTTACCCTTACCCTATCCCTAATCCTAACCCTAACCCTAAACCTAACCTTAACACTAACAATTACCCTTACCCTAAGCTAACCCTAACCCTAACCTTCACCATAACCCTAACCCTAAACCTAACCCTAACACTTACCCTTACGCTAAACCTTACCCTGAACCTAACCCTAACCCTTACCCTACCCTAACCCTAACCCTAACCCTAAGGTAACCCTAACCCTAACCCTAAACCTAACCCTTACCCTAACCCTAACCCTTGCCCTAACCCTAACTCTAACCCTAACCATAACCCTAAACATATCCATAACCCTAACCCTAACCCTTACCCTTACCCTAACCCTAAACCTAACCCCAACCCTAACCCTAATCCTTACCCTTACTCTAACCCTAACCCTAAACCTAACCCTTACCCTTACCTTAACCCTAACCCTAATTTTAACAATAACCCCTAACCCTAACCCTTACACTTACAATAACCCTAACCCTAAACATATTGCTAATCCTCACCCTAATCCTTATCCTAACCCTAACCCTAACCCGAATGCTTGCCCTAACCCTAACTCTAACCCTAACCCTTACCCTTACCTAAACCAAAACTTAACCTTAATGTTAACCCTACCCCTAAACCTAACCCTAAACCTTACCCTAACCCTAACCATAACCTTAATCCTTGCCCTAACCCTAACCCTAACCTTACCCTACCCCTTACCCTTTCCTTAACCCTAACCCTAACCCTAACCCTAACATTAACCCTAATCCTTGCCCTAACCCTAACCTTAAACCTTACCCTAAACCTTACCCTTTCCTTAACCCTAACCATAAACCTAACCCTAACATCAACCCTAACCCTAACCCCTAACCCTAACCCTAACCCTAACCCTAACACTTACCCTTACCCTAACCCTAAACTTAACCCTAAACCTAACCCTAACCCTAACCGTAACCCTAACCTTAAACCTAACCCTAAATATAACCCTAACAATAACCCTTAGCCTTATCCTAACCCTAACCCTAAACCAAACCCTAACCCTCACCCTAACCCTTACCCTTACCCTAACCCTAACCCCTAACCCTAACCCTAACCCAAACCATTACCTTTACCCTAACCCTAACCCTAACCCAAATCCTAACACTTACCCCTAACCCCAATCCTAATCCTAACCCTTACCCTTACCCTAACCCTAACCCTAACCCTAACCTTAACCCTAACCCTAACACTAACCCTTACCCTTACCCTAACCCTAACCCTAAACCTAACGCTAACCCTAACCCTAACCCTTACCCTTACCCTAACCCTAACCCGAAGCCTTACCCTTACCCTAACCCTAACCCTAACCTTGATGCTAACCCTAACTGTAACCCTAAACCTAACCCTTACCCCTTCCCTAACCCTAACCCTAATACTAACCCTAACCCTAACTCTCACCCTTTCCCTAACCCTAACCTTAACCCTAAACCTTACCCTTATCCTAACCCTAACCCAAACCCTAACCCTAAACATATCCCTAACCCTAACCCTAACCCTAACCCTTACCCTTACCTTAACCCTAACCCTAATCTTAACCCTAACCCCTAACCCTAAACCTAACCCTAAACCTTACCCTAACCCTAAACCTAACCCTAATCCTTGCCCTAACCCTAACCCTAACCTTACCCTAACCCTTACCCTTTCCTTAACCCTAACCCTAACCCTAATCCTAACCCTAACCCTAACATTAACCCTAACCCTAACCCTAACCCTAACATTAACCCTAACCCTAACCCCTAACCCTAACCCTAACCCTAACCCTAAGACTTAACCTTACCCTAACCCTAAAACTAAACCTAACCCTCACCCTAAACCTTACACTTACACTAAGCCTAACCCTAAACCTAACCCTCACCCTAACACTAACTCTACCTACTAACCCTAAACCTAACCCTAACACTTACCCTTACCCTATCCCTAACACTAACCCTAATCCTTACCGTTACCCTAACCCTAACCCTAACGCTAACCCTTACTCTTACCCTAAACCTAACCCTAACCCAAACCCTTATCCTTACCCTAACCCTAAACCTAACCTTAATGGTAACCCTAACCCTAACCCTAACCCTAACCCTTACCCTTTCCCTAACCCTAACCCTAATCCTAAACCTAACCGTAATCCTTACCCTTTCCCTAATCCTAACCTTAACCCTAACCCAATCCTAAACCAAACCTAACCCAAACCCTAACCCTAACACTTACCCTTACCCTAAACATAACCCTAAACCTAACCCTAAAACTTACCCTTACCCCAAACCTAACCCTAACCCTAAGCCTAACCCTAACCCTGACCCTTACCCTTACCCTTACCTTAACCCTAACCCTAATCCTAACCCCTAACCCCTAACTCTAACCATAACCCTAACCCTTACCCTAACCGAAACCCTAAACTTAACCCTAAACCTAACACTAAACGTAACCCTAACCCTAACCCTAACCCTTACACTTACCCTAACCATAACCCTAACCCTAACCAATCCCTTACCCCTACACTAACCCTAACCCTAACCTTAATGGTAACCCTAACCCTAACCCTAACCCTAACCCTTACTCTGTCGCTAACTATAACCTTAATCCTAAACCTTAACCTTACCCTAACCCTAACCCTAACCTTTACCCTTACCCTAACCCTAACCATAATCTTAATGCTAACACTTACCATAACCCTAACCCTTACCCTAACCCTAACCCTAACCCTAACCCTTACGCTTAACCTTACCTTAACCCTAACCCTAACCTTAATCCTCACCCCTAAACTTACCCTAACCCTAACCCTAACCTTTACCCTTACCCTAACCCTAACCATAATCTTAATGCTAACACTTACCCTAACCCTAACCCTTACCCTAACCCTAACCCTAACCCTAACCCTTACACTTCCCTACCACTAACCCTAACTTTATTGCTAACCCTAACCCTAACCCTAATGCTTCCCTAAGCCTAACTCTAACCCTAACGCTTACCCTTACCCTAACCCCAAACCTAACCTTAATGTTAACCCTACCCGTAACCCTAACCCTAAACCTTACCCTAACCCTAACCCTAACCCTAATCCTTGCCCTAACCCTAACCCTAACCCTAAACCTTACCCTAACCCTTACCCTTTCCTTAACCCTAACCCTAACCCTAACCCTAACATTAACGCTAACCCTAACCCTAACCCTAACCCTAACACTTACCTAACCCTTACCCTTTCCTTAACCCTAACCCTAACCCTAACCCTAACCCTAACATTAACCCTAACCCTAACCCCTAAGCCTACCCAGAACCCTAACCCTAACACTTACCCTTACCCTAACCCTAAACTTAACCCTAAACCTAACCCTAACCCTAACCCTAACCGTAACCCTAACCCTAACTCTAACCCTAAACCTAACCCTAACCCTCACCCTAACCCTTACACTTACCCTAACCCTGACCCTAACCCTAACCCTAACCCTAACCCTAATCCTAACCCTTAACCTAACCCTAACCCTAACCCTTACCCTTACCGTAACCATAATCCCAACCCTAAACCTAACCCTAACCCTTACCCTTACCCTAACCCTAACTCTAACCCAAACCTAAACATTACCCTTACCCCAAACCTCACCCTAACCCTAACCCTAACCCTAACCTTAATTCTAACCCTAACCCTAACCCTAACCCTAACCCTTACCCTTTCCCTAACCCTAACCCTAATCCTGACCCTAACTCTAACCCTTACCCTTTCCCTAACCCTAACCTTAACCCTAACCCAATCCTAAACCAAAACTAACCCAAACCCTAATCCTAACACTTACCCTTACCCTAAACCTAACCTTAACCCTTACTTTAACCCTAACCCTTACCTTACCCTAAACCTAAACTAACCCTAACCTTAAACCTAACTCTTACCCTTACCTTAACCCTAACCCTAACCCCTCACCATAACCCTAACCATAAACCTTACGCTTACCCTAACACTAAAACCTAACTCTAAACATAACCCTAACCCTTACCTTAACCGTAACTCTAAACTTAACCCTAAACCAAACACTAACCATAACCCTAACCCTAAACCTAACACTAACCCTAACCCTAAACCTAAACCTTAACCTTAACCTAACCATAACCATAAACCTAACCC
Source organism: Megascapheus bottae (assembly GCA_024803745.1). Classification (NCBI taxonomy): domain Eukaryota; kingdom Metazoa; phylum Chordata; class Mammalia; order Rodentia; family Geomyidae; genus Megascapheus; species Megascapheus bottae. The sequence goes on along the minus strand of JANJXV010000047.1, from coordinate 3,246,582 downwards.
TAACCCTAAGACTTACTCTTACCCTAAACCTAACCCTAACCCTAACCCTAAGACTTACCCTTACCCTAAACCTAACCCTGACCCTAAACCAAACCTTACCCTATCCCTAACAATAACCCTAACTCCTAACCCTAACCCTAACCTGAACCCCTAACCCTAACCCTAACCCTAACCCTTTCCCTTATCCTAACACTAACCCTAACCCTAAACCTAACCGTAACACTTACACTTACCCAAACCGTAACCCTAACCCTAAACCTAACCCTAACCCTAACCCTAACCCTCACCGTCACTCTAACCCTAACAATAACCCTAACCCTAACCCTTACCCTAACCATAACCCTAACACTAACACTTACCCTTACCCTAACCCTAACCCTAAATTTAACCCCAACCCTAAACCTAAACCTATCCCTTACCATTACCCTAACCCTAACCCAAAACCTAACCCTAACCCTCCTACAAAACCTAACCCTTACTCTAACCCTAACCCTTACCCTAACCCTAACCCTAATCCTTACACTTACCATAACCCTAACACTAACCCTAACCATAACCCTAACCTTAATGGTAACCCTAACCCTAACCCTAACCCTAACCCTTACCCTTTCCCTAACCCTAACCCTAATCCTAAACCTAACCGTAATCCTTACCCTTTCCCTAATCCTAACCTTAACCCTAACCCAATCCTAAACCAAACCTAACCCAAACCCTAACCCTAACACTTACCCTTAGCCTAAACATAACACTAACCCTAACCCTAAAACTTACCCTTACCCCAAACCTAACCCTAACCCTAAGCCTAACCCTAACCCTGACCCTTACCCTTACCCTTACCTTAACCCTAACATTAATCCTAACCCCTAACCCCTAACTCTAACCATAACCCTAACCCTTACCCTAACCGAAACCCTAAACTTAACCTTAACCTAACACTAAACGTAACCCTAACCCTAACCCTTAACCTTAACCTAACCATAACCCTAACCGTAACCCTAACCCTAACACTTACCCTTACCCTAAACTTAACCCTAGCCCTTACCCTAACCGTAACCCTAACCCTAACCCTTACCCTTAACCTAACCTTAACCCTAACCCTAACCCTAAGACTTACCCTTACCCTAACCGTAACCATGACCCTAACCCGAACCTTAACCTATCCCTAACACTAAACCTAACCCTAACCCCTAACCCTAACCCTAACCCCAACCCTAACCCTAACCCAAACCCTAAACTTAACCTTAACCCTAACTCTAACCCTCAACCTTACCATTACCCTTACCCTAAACATAACCCTAATCCTAACCCTAACCATTACCTTGATCTTAACCCTAAACGTAACCCTAAACCTTAATCAAAACCCAAACCCTAAACCTTACCCTTACCCTAACCCTAACTCTAACCCTAACGCGTAAACCTAACCCTAAACCTAACCCTTACCCTTACCCTAACCCTAACCCTAACCTTAACCCTAACCCTAACACTAACCCTAACCTTAACACTTTCTCTTGCCCTAAACCTAATCCTAACATTAACCCTAACCCTAAACCTTACCCTTACCCTAACCCTAACCCTAAACCTAACCCTAACCCTAACCCTAACCCCAAACCCTAACCCTAACCCTAACCCTAACACTTACCCTTACCCTAACCCTAACCCTAAACTTAAAGCTAACCCTAACCCTAACCCTAACCCTCACCCTAACCCTAACCCTAACCCTAACCCTAACCCTAAACCTAACCTTAATGTTACCCCTAAGCCTAACCCTAACCCTTACCCTAACCCTAACCCTAATCCTAATCCTTACCCTAACCCTAACTCTAACCCTAACACGTTCCCTAACACTTACCCTTTCCCTAACACTAACCCTAACCCTAACCCTAACCCATAGCCTAAACGTAACCCTAAACCTAAACCTAACCCTAACACTAACCCTAACCTCTAACCCTAACCCCTAAACCTAACCCTAATCCTAAACCTTACCCTTACCGTAAAACTAAACCTAACAATAACTCTAACTCTAACCCCTAACCATAACCATAACCCTAACCTTTACCCTTACCCTAACCCGAACCCTAACCTTAATTCTAACCCTAAACCTAACCCTAACCCTTACCCTAACCCAAACCCTAAACCTAATCCTTACCCTAAACCTAAGCCTAACCCTAACCCTCACTCTAACCCTAACCCTAACCATTACACTAACACTAACCCTTACCCTTACCCTAACCGTAAACCTAAACCTAACCCTAACCCTAACCCTAACCCCTAACCCTAACCCTAACCCTAAACCTTACCCTAACCCTAACCCTTACCCTAACACTAACCCTAACCTTAATGCTAACCCTAACCCTAACCCTAACCCTTACCCTAACCCTAAACCTACTCCTTACCCTAACCCTAACCCTAACCCTCACTCTAACCCTAACACTAACCAATACACAAACACTAACCCTTACCCTTACCCTAACCGTAAACCTAAACCTAACCCTAACCCTAACCCCTAACCCTAACCCTAAACCTTACCCTAACCCTAACCCTAACCCTAAACCTTACCCTAACACTAACCCTAACCTTAATGCTAAACCTAACCCTAACCCTAACCTTAATTCTAACCCTAAACCTAACACTAACTTTACCATAACCCAAACCCTAAACCTAATCCTTACGCTAACCCTAACCCTAACCCTAACCCTCACTCTAACCATAACCCTAACCATTACACTTACTCTAACCCTTACCCTTACCCTAACCGTAAACCTAAACCTAACCCTAACCCTAACCCTAACCCCTAACCCTATCCCTAACCCTAAACCTTTCCCTAACCCTAAACCTAACCCTAACCCTAACCCTAACTCTAACCCTTACCCTTACCCTATCCGTAAACCTAAACCTAACGCTAACCCTAACGCTAACCCCTAACCCTAACCCTAACCCTAACCCTAACCCTTACCCTTATCCTAACCCTTACCCTAACCCTAAACCTAACCCTTACTCTTACCCGAAACGTAAACCTAAACATAACCCTAACCCTAACCCTAACCCCTAACCCTAACCCTAACCCTAACCCTAACCATTACCCTTATCCTAACCCTTACCCTAACCCTCACCCTAACCCTAAACCTAAACTTAACCAGACCCTAACCCTAACCCCTACCCTTACATTAATCCTAACCCTAACCCTAACCCCTAACTCTATCCCTAACCCTAACCCTAACCCCTAACCCTAACCCTAACCCTTACAATTACCCTAACCCTAACCCTAACCCTAACCTTAACCCTAACCCTTAGCCATACCCTAACCCTACCCCTAACCCTAACCCTAAACCTATCCCTAAACCTAACCCTTTCCCTTACACTTACCCTAATCCTAAAACTAACCCTAACCCTAACGCTAACCCTAACCCTAACAATTACCCTTACCCTAACCCTAACCCTAATCCTAACCCTAACCCTGAACCTAACCCTAACCCTAACCATAACCCTTACCCTTACAATAACTCTAACCCTAAACTTAACCCAAACCTTAACCCTAAACCTTACCGTAACCAAAACCTAACCCTTACCCTAACCTTAACCTTAACCCTAACCCTAACCCTAAACCTAACCCTTACCCTAACCTTAACCCTAACCCTAAACCTAACCCTTACCCTAACCCTAACCCTAACCCTAACCCTAAACCTAACCTCAATGTTAACCCTAAGCCTAATCCTAACCCTTATCCAAACCCTAACTCTAACCCTAATCCTTACCCTAATCCTAACCCTAAACCTAACCCTTACCCTAACCCTTACCTTTTCCCTAACCCTAACCCTAAACCTAACCCTAACCCTAACGTAAGTTTAACGCTAACCCTAACCCTAAACCTAACCCTAACCCTAACCCCTAACCCTAACCCTAACCCTAACTGTAACCCTTACCCTTACCCTTACCCTAACCCTAACCCTAACCCTAACACTTACCCTTACCCTAACCCTAAACTTAACCCTAAACCTAACCCTAAACCTAACCCTTACCCTTACCCTAACCCTAACCCTAAACTTAACCTTAATCCTAACCCTAACCCTAACCCCTAACCCTAACCCTAACCCTAACCCAATCTGTAACCCTTACCCTTACCCTAACACTAACCCTAACCCTAACCCTTACCCATACCGTAACCCTAACCCTAACCCTAACCCTAATCCTTACCCTTACCTTAACCCTAACCCCAACCCTTACCCTTACCCTAACACTAATCCTAAAGCTAACCCTAAGTCTAAACCTTTCCCTAAACCTAACCCTAACCCAAACGCTTACCCTTACCTAACCCTAATCCTAAACCTAACCCTAACCCTAACACCTACCCATACCGTAACCCTAAACCTAACCCTAATCCTAACCCTTACCTTAACCCTAACCCTAACCCTAACGCTTTCCCTAACCCTAAACTTTACCCTTACCGTAACCCTAACCCTAACCCTAACACTTACACTTACCCTAACCATAACCCTAACCCTAATGCTTGCCCTACCCTAACACTAACCCTAACACTTACCCTTACCCTAACCCAAAACCTAACCCTAAACCTAACCCTAACCCTAACCATTACCCTAACACTAACCCTAACCCTAACCATAACCTCTAACACTAACCCTAACCCTAACATTCACTGTAATCCTAACCCTAACCCTAACCATTACCCTAACACCAACCCTAACCCTAACCGTTACCCTCACCCTAACCCTAACCCTAAACGTAACCCCAACCCTAAAACTAACCCTAACCCTTACCCTTCCCCTAACTCTAACCCTAACCCTAACCCTAACCCTAACCCTAACCCTTACAATAACCCTAACCCTTACCCTAACCCTAACCCTAGCCCTAACACTAACCTTAACCCTAACCCTTACCCTTACCCTAACCCTAAACCTATCCCTAAACCTACCCCTTTCCCTTACACTTACGCTAATCCTAAAACTAACCCTAACCCTAACGCTAACCCTAACCCTAACAATTACCTTTACCCTAACCCTAACCCTAAACCTAAACCTAACCCTAAACCCAACTCTAAGCCTAACCCTAACCCTTACCCTTACCCTAATTTTAACCCTAAACTTAACCCTAACCCTAACCCTAACCCTTACCCTAACCTAAACCTAACCCTTACACTAAACTTAACCCTAACCCTAACCCTAACCCTTACCCTAACCTAACCCTAAACCTAACCCTCACCCTCACCCGAACGCTAACCCTAACCCTAACCCTTATCCTAACCCTAAACCTAACTCTAACCCTTACCCTTAACCTAACCCTAATCCTAAACTTAACCCCAACCCTAAACCTAAACATAACCCTTATCCTTACCCTAACCCTAACCCTAAAACTAACCCCAACCCTAATACTAACCCTAACGCTAACCCTAACCCTAACCCTTACCCTAACTCTGAACCTAATACTAACCCTTACCCTTACCCTAAACCTAACCCTAAACTTAACCCCAACCGTAACCCTAACCCTAACCTTATCCCTTCCACTTACCCTAACCCTAACACTAATCCTAACCCTAACCCTAAACATTAACTTGACCCTAAGCCTAAACCTAACCCTAACCCTAACCCTAACCCTTACCCTAACCTTAACCCTATCCCTAATCCTTACCCTAACCCTAACCCTTACCCTTACCCTAACCCTAAACCTAACCTCAATGTTAACCCTATGCCTAATCCTAACCCTTATCCAAACCCTAACTCTAACCCTAATCCTTACCCTAATCCTAACCCTAAACCTAACCCTTACCCTAACCCTTACCCTTTCCCTAGCCCTAACCCTAAACCTAACCCTAAACCTAACATAAATTCAACCGTAACCCTAACCCTAAACCTAACCCGTACCCTTACCCTAACCTTAACCCTAACCCTAAACCTAACCCTAACCCTAACCCCTAACCCTAACCCTAACCCTAACTGTAACCCTTACCCTTACCCTAACCCTAACCCTAACCCTAACCCTAACACTTACCCTTACCCTAACCCTAAACCTAACCCTAAACCTAAACCTAAACCTAACCCTTACCCTTACCCTGACCCTAACCCTAAACTTAACCTTAATCCTAACCCTAACCCAAACCCCTAACCCTAACCCTAACCCTAACCCTTACCCTAACCCTAACCCTAACCCAATCTGTAACCCTTACCCTTACCGTAACACTAACCCTAACCCTAACCCTAACACTTACCCATACCGTAACACTAACCCTAACCCTAACCCTTATCCTTACCCTTACCTTAACCCTAAACCTAATCCTAACCCTTACCCTTACCCTAACCCTACTCCTAAAGCTAACCCTAAGACTAAACCTTTCCCTTACCCTAACCCTAACCCTAACCCTTATCCTTACCCTTACCTTAACCCTAACCCTAACCCTAACCCCTAAGCCTAACCCTAACCCTAACCGTAACCCTAACCCTAACTGTAACCCTAACCCTAACCCTAACCCTAACCCTAACCCAAACGCTTACCCTTACCTAACCCTAATCCTAAACCTAACCCTAACCCTAACACCTACCCATACCGTAATCCTAAACCTAACCCTAATCCTAACCCTTACCCTAACCCTAACACTTACACTTACCCTAACCCTAACCCTAACCCTAATGCTTGCCATACCCTAACCCTAACCCTAACACTTACCCTTACCCTAACCCAAAACCTAACCCTAACCCTAACCCTAACGCTAACCATAACCCTAACACTAACCCTAATCCTAACCATAACACCTAACACTAACCCTAACACTAACTGTAATTCTAACCCTAACACTAACCATTACCCTAACACCAACCCTAACCCTAACCGTTACCCTTACCCTAACCCTAAACCTAAACGTAACCCCAACCCTAAAACTAACCCTAACCCTTACGCTTCCCCTAACTCTAACCCTAACCCTAACCCTAACCCTAAGCCTAACCCTAACCCTTACAATAAACCTAACCCTTACCCTAACCCTAACCCTAACCCTAACCTTAACCCTAACCCTTACCCTTACCCTAACCCTCACCATAAACCTAACCCTAAACCTATCCCTAACCCTAACCCTTTCCCTTACACTTACCCTAATCCTAAAACTAACCCTAACCCTAACGCTAACCCTAACCCTAACAATTACCCTTACCCTAACCCTAACCCTAAACCTAACCATAACCCTAAACCTAACTCTAACCCTAACCCTAACCCTTACCCTTATCCTAACTTTAACCCTAAACTTAACCCTAACCCTAACCCTAACCCTTACCCTAACCTAAACCTAACCCTTACCCTAAACTTAACCCTAACCCTAACCCTAACCCTAACCCTAACCCTAACCCTTACCCTAACCTAACCCTAAACCTAACCCTCACCCTCACCCTAACGCTAACCCTAACCCTAACACTAACCCTAACTCTAAACCTAACACTAACCCTTACCCTTACCGTAACCCTAACCCTAAACTTACCCCCAACCCTAAACCTAAACCTAACCCTTATCCTTACCCTAACCCTAACCCTAAAACTAACCCTAACCCTAATACTAACCCTAACCCTAACCCTTACCCTAACCCTACACCTAACCCTAACCCTAAACCTATCCCTAACCCTAACCCTTTCCCTTACACTTACCCTAATCCTAAAACTAACCCTAACCCTAACGCTCACCCTAACCCTTACCCTTACCCTAACCCTAACCCTAAACCTTACCCTTACCCTAACCCTAAATCTAACCCTAAACTTCACCCTTACCGTTACCTTAACCCTATCCCAAACCCTAACCCTAACCTCATACCTTAACCCTAACCCTAAACCTTACCCTTACCCTAACCATAAACCTAACCCTAACCCTAATCCTAACCCCTAACCCTAACCCTAACCCTTACCCTTACCCAAACTCTAATCCTAACCTTGATACTAACCCAATCACTAACCATAATCCTAACCCTTACCCTAACCCTAACCCTAACCCTAACACTTACCCTTGCCCTAACCTTAACATAAACCTAACCCTAAACTTTACCCTTACCGTTACCTTAACCCTAACCCAAACCCTAACCCTAACCTCATACCTTAACCCTAACCCTAAACCTTACCCTTACCCTAACCATAAACCTAACCCTAACCCTAATCCTAACCCCTAACCCTAACCCTAACCCTTACCCTTACCCAAACTCTAATCCTAACCTTGACCCTAACCCAATCACTAACCATAATCCTAACCCTTACCCTAACCCTAACCCTAACCCTAACACTTACCCTTGCCCTAACCCTAAACATAAACCTAACCCTAACCCTAACCCTAACCCTAACCCTAACCTTAGCCTAACCCTAACCTAACCCAATCCCAAACCTAACCCTTACCCTTACCCTATCCCTAACCATAACCCTAACCCTAAAGCTAACCCTAAACCTTATTCTTACCCTAACCCTAACGTTAATGCTAACCCTAACCCTAACCCTATCTGTAACCCTTTCCCTACCCTAACCCTAACCCTTATACTTACCCTAACCCTAATCCTAACTCTAACCCTTACCATTTCCCTTACGCTAAACCTAAATCTTACCATAAACCTTACCCTTACCCTTACCCTAACACTAACCCTAACCTTAACCCTAACACTAAACCTAACCCTAACCCTTACCCTTACCCTAAGCCTAACCCTAACCCTAACCCTAACCCTAACCCTAACCGTAAACCTAACCCTAACGCTTACACTTACCCTAAACCTAACCCTACCCCTAACCCTAAATCTTACCCTTACTCTAAACCTAACCCTAACCCTAACCCTAACCCTTACCGTTACCTTAACCCTAACCCTAACCCTAACCCCTAACCACAACCTTAACCCTAAACCTTACCCTTACCCTAACCCTAATCCTAACCCTTACTCTTACCCTAACCCTAACCCTAACCCTAACCCTAGCCCTTACGCTAACCCTAACCTTAACCCTAACCCTAAACCTTACCCTTACCCTAACCCCTAACCCTAACCCTAACCCTAACCCTAACACCAATCCTAACCCAAATCTCAACCTTACACTAGCCCTAACACTTACCCTAACCCTAACCCCTAACCCTAACCCTAACCCTAATCTAACATTTACCCTTACCCTAACCCTATACCTAACCCTAACCCTTACACTAACCCTAACCCTAACCCTGACCCTTATTCTAACCCTATCCGTAACCATAACCCAAAAGCTAAATCTAACTCTAACCATTACAATTACCTAACCCTAACGCTAATCCTAACCCTAAAACTTACCCTAACCCTAACCCTAACCCTAACACTTAACCTTACCCTAACCCTAAACTTAACCCTAACCCTAACCCTAACCCTAACACTTACCCTTACCCTAATCCTAACCCTAAACCTAACCCTAACCCTAACCCTAACCTTCACCCTAACCCCTAAACCTAACCCTAATCCTAACTCTAACCCTAACTCTTACCCTAAACCTAACCCTAAACTTAATGCTAGCCCAAACCCTAACCCTAACCCTTACCCTAACCCTAAACCTAACCTTAATGCTAACCTTAAACCTAACCCTAACCCTAAACCTTACCCTTTCCCTAAGCCTAACCAAATCCTAACCCTTACCTTACCCTAACCCTAACCCTATCCCTAAACCGAACCCTAAACATAATTCTATCTCTAACCCTAACCCTAACCCTTACCCTAACCCTAACCCTAACCCTAACACCTAACCCTAACCCTAACCCTTACCCTAACCCTAACCCTAACCCTAATCCTACCCTAACCCTAAACTTAATGCTAACCCTAACCCTAACCCTAGCCCTAACACCTAACCCTAACCCTAACGCTTACCCAAACCCTAACCCTAATCCTAGCCCTAACGCTAATCTTAATGCTAACCCTGATCCTAACCCTAACCTTAACGCCTATCCCTAACCCTAACCCTTACCCTAACCCTAACCCTAACACTAACACTAACCCTAACCATTACCCTTACCCTAGCCCTAACCCTAACCTTAATGCTAACCCTAACCCTAAACCTAACCCTACACCTAACCCCTAACCCTAACCCTAACCCTAAATCTAACCCCTAACACTAACCCTAACCCAAACCCTAATCTAACCCTAACCCTTACCCTTACCCTAATCCTAACCCTAAACGTAACCCTAACCCTAACCTTCACCCTAACCCCTAAACCTAAACCTAATCCTAACTCTAACCCTTACTCTTACCATAAACCTAACCCTAAACTTAATGCTAGCCCTAACCCTAACCCTAACCCTTACCCTAACCCTAACCCTAACCTTAATGCTAACCCTAACCTAACCCTAACCCTAACCCTTGCCCTTTCCCTAAGCCTAACCCAATCCTAACCCTTACGTTACCCTAACCCTAACCCTAACCCTAAACCTAACCCTAACCATAACTCTAACTCTAACCCTAACCCTAACCCTTACCCTTACCCTAACCCTAACCCTAAACCTAACCCTAAACCTAACCTAACCCTTACCCTTACCCTAACCTTAACTCTATAACTAACCCCAACCTTAACCCTAACCCTATCCCCTGACGCGACCCCTAACCCTGAACCTAACCCTTACCCTTACCCTAACCCTAACGCTAACCCTAAGCCTAAACCTTTCCCTAACCCTACCCCTAACCATTACCCTAAACCTAACCCTAATCCTAACCCCTAACCCTAACCCTTACCATAACCCTAACCCAAACCCTAAACCCTAACACTAACCCTAAACCTAACCCTAATCTAACTCTAACCCTAACCCTACCCTAAACCTTACCCTTACCCTAATCCTAACCCTAAACCTAACCCTAACCCTAACCATAACCCTAACCCTTACCCTTTCCCTAAGCCTAACCCAATCCTAACCCTTACCTTACCCTAACCCTCAACCTAACCCTAAACCTAACCCTAACCATAACTCTAACTCTAACCCTAACCCTAACCCTTACCCTTACCCTAATGCTAACCCCAAACCTAACCCTAAACCTAACCATAATCTAACCCTTACCCTTACCCTAACCCTAACCCTAATCCTAAGCCTTAACGTAACCCTAAGCCTAACTCTAACACTTGCTCTTACCCTAACCCTAACTCTAAACCTAACCCTATCCCTAACCCTAACCCTAACCCTTACCCTTACCCTAATCCTAACCCTAACCCTAACCCTAAACCTTACCCTTACCTTTACCCTAAACCGAACCCTAACCCTGACCCTAACCATTACCTTAATCCTAACCCTAACACTAACCCTCACCCTTTCCATAAACCTAACCCTAACCCTAACACTAATCCTAACCCAAACCTAACCCTAACCCTAACCCTAACCCTTACCGTTACCTTAACTCTAACCGTAAACCTAACCCTAACCCCTAACCCTAACCCTAACCCTAAACCTTACCCTTACCCTAACCCTAACCCTAGCCCTTACCCTTACCCTAACACTAACCCTAACGCTAACCCTAGCCCTTACGCTAACCCTAACCTTAAACCTAACCCTAAAACTTACACTTACCCTAACCCCTAAACCTAACCCTAACCCTAACCCTACCCCCCATCCTAACCCAAACCTAAACCTTACACTAGCCCTAACACTTACCCTAACCCTAACCCCTAAACCTAACCCTAAACCTAACCCTAAACCTAACTCTAACCCTTATTCTTACCCTAAACCTAACCCTAAACTTAATGCTAGCCCTAACCCTAACCCTAACCCTTACCATAACCCTAACCCTAACCTTAAAGCTAACCCTAACCCTAACCCTAACCCTTACCCATTCCCTAAGCCTAACCCAATCCTAACCCTTACCTAACCCTAACCCTAACCCTAACCCTAAACCTAACCCTAACCATAACTCTAACTCTAACCCTAACCCTAACCCCTATCCCCAGCCCTAACCCTAAACCTTACCCTTATTATAACCTCAAAACTACCCTAACCCTAACCCTAACACTTACACTTACCCTAACCCTAACCCTAACCCTAACCCTAACCCTAAACCTAACCCTAACACTAACCCTAAACCTCACCCTTACCCATAACCTAACCCTAAATCTAACCCTAAACCTAACACTTACCCTTACCCTAACCTGACCGAAACCCGAACCCTTACCCTAAACCTAACTCTAACCCTATCCCTAACACTAACCCCTAACCCTACCCCTAACCCTAACTATAATACTTACCCCTAACCTAACCCTAACCCTAACCCTAACCGTTACCCTAACCCTAACCCTAAACCTAAACCTAACCCTAAACCTAACCCTTACCCTAACCCTAACCCTTACCATAACCCTATCTCTAACCCTAACCCTAACCCTAACCCTAACACTTTCCCTACCCTAACTCTAACCCTAACCCTAAACCTAACCATAACATTAAACTTAACCCTAACCCTTATCCTTACCCTAACCCTAAACCTAACACTAACCCTAATCCTAACCCCTAACCCTAACCCTAACCCTGACCCCAATCCTTACCCAAACCTAAACCTAACACTAGCCCTAACACTTACCCTAACCCTAACCCCTAACCCTAACGCTAACCCTAACCCTAATCTAATCCTTACACTTACCCTAACCCTATCCCTAACCGTAACCCTTACCCTAACCCTAACCCTAACCCTGACCCTTACTCTAACCCTAACCGTAACCTTAACCCCAAAGCTAAACCTGTCTCTAACCCTTACCCTTACCCTAACCCTAAGGCTAACCCTAACCCTAAACCTTACCCTAACTCTACCCCTAACCATTACCCTAAACCTAACTCTAATCCTAACCCTAACCCTAACCCTTACCATAACCCTAACCCAAAGCCTAACCCCTAACACTAACCCTAAACCTAATCCTAATCTAACTCTAACCCTAATCCTAACCCTAAACCTTACCCTTACCCTAAATCTAACCCTAAACCTAACCCTAACCCTATCCCTAACCCTAACCTTAACCCTAACCCCTAACCCTAACCCTAATCCTAAATCTAACCCTTACTCTTACCCAAAACCTAACCCTAAACTTAATGCTAACTCTAACCCTAACCCTAACCCATACCCTTACCCTAACCCTAACCTTAATGCTAACCCTAAGCCTAACCCTAACCCTAACCATTACCCTTTCCCTAAGTCTAACCCAATCCTAACCCTTACCTTACCCTAACCCTAACCCTAAACCTAACCCTAACCATCACTCTAACTCTAACCCTAACCCTAACCCTTATCCTTATCCTAATCCTAACCCTAAACCTAATCCTAACCCTAACCCTAATCTAACCCTTACCCTTACCCTAACCCTAATGCTAAGCCTTAACGTAACCCTAAGCCTAACTCTAACACTTACTCTTAACCTAACCCTAACTCTAAACCTAACCCTAACCCTTACTCTTACCCTAAACCTAACCCTAAACCTAACCCTAAACCTTACCCTTACCTTTACCCTAAACCTAACCCTAACCCTAACCATTACCTTAACCCTAACCCTAACCCTTACCCTTTCCATTACCCTAACCCTAACACTAACCGTAATCCTAACCGAAACCTAACCCTAACCCTAACCTTAACCCTAACCGTTACCCTTACCCTAAACCTAACCCTAACCCTAACCCTAAAACTTACCCTTACTCTAAACCTAACCCTAACCCTAACCCTAACCCTAACCCTTACCGTTACTTAACCCTAACCCTAAACCTAACCCTAACCCCTAACCCTAACCCTAACCCTAAACCTTACCCTTACCCTAACCCTAACCCTAACCCCGAACCTTACCCTAACACTAAACCTAACCCTAACTCTCGCCCTTACCCTAACCCTAACCTTAAAACTAACCCTAAAACTTACCCTTACCCTAACCCCTAACCCTAACCCTAACCCTAACCCTAACACCAATCCTAACCCAAACCTAAAACTTACAATACCCCTAACACTTACCCTAACCCTAACCCCTAACCCTAACCATAACCCTAAACCTAATCTAACCCTTACCCTTACCCTAACCCTATACCTAACCCTAACCCTTACCCTAACCCTAACCCTAACCCTGACCCTTACTCTAACCCTATCCGTAACCTTAACCCCAAAGCTAAACCTAACTCTAACCCTTACACTTACCCTAACCCTAACGCTAACCCTAACCCTAAAACTTACCCTAACCCTAACCCTAACCCTAACCCTAACCCTTACCCTAACCCTAACCCTTACCCTAACCCTATCTCTAACCCTAACCCTAACCCTAACCCTAACCCTAACACTTTCCCTTACCCTAACCCTAACCCTAACCCTAAACCTAACCCTAACATTAACCTTAACCCTAACCCTTACCCTTACCCTAACCCTAAACCTAACACTAACCCTAACCCCTAACCCTAACCCTAACCCTAACCCTAACACCAATCCTAACCCAAACCTAAACATTACACTAGCCCTAACACTTACCCTAACCCTAACCCCTAACCCTAACCATAACCCTAACCCTAATCTAACCCTTACCCTTACCCTAACCCTATATCTAACCCTAACCCTTACCCTAACCCTAACCCTAACCCTGACCCTTACTCTAACCCTATCCGTAACCTTAACCCCAAAGCTAAACCTATCTCTAACCCTTACCCTTACCCTAACCCTAACGCTAACCCTAAGCCTAAACCTTTCCCTAACCCTACCCCTAACCATTACCCTAAACCTAACCCTAATCCTAACCCCTAACCCTAACCCTTACCATAACCCTAACCCAAACCCTAAACCCTAACACTAACCCTAAACCTAACCCTAATCTAACTCTAACCCTAACCCTACCCTAAACCTTACCCTTACCCTAATCCTAACCCTAAACCTAACCCTAACCCTAACCCTAACCCTTACCCTTTCCCTAAGCCTAACCCAATCCTAACCCTTACCTTACCCTAACCCTCAACCTAACCCTAAACCTAACCCTAACCATAACTCTAACTCTAACCCTAACCCTAACCCTTACCCTTACCCTAATGCTAACCCCAAACCTAACCCTAAACCTAACCATAATCTAACCCTTACCCTTACCCTAACCCTAACCCTAATCCTAAGCCTTAACGTAACCCTAAGCCTAACTCTAACACTTGCTCTTACCCTAACCCTAACTCTAAACCTAACCCTATCCCTAACCCTAACCCTAACCCTTACCCTTACCCTAATCCTAACCCTAACCCTAACCCTAAACCTTACCCTTACCTTTACCCTAAACCGAACCCTAACCCTGACCCTAACCATTACCTTAATCCTAACCCTAACACTAACCCTCACCCTTTCCATAAACCTAACCCTAACCCTAACACTAATCCTAACCCAAACCTAACCCTAACCCTAACCCTAACCCTTACCGTTACCTTAACTCTAACCGTAAACCTAACCCTAACCCCTAACCCTAACCCTAACCCTAAACCTTACCCTTACCCTAACCCTAACCCTAGCCCTTACCCTTACCCTAACACTAACCCTAACGCTAACCCTAGCCCTTACGCTAACCCTAACCTTAAACCTAACCCTAAAACTTACACTTACCCTAACCCCTAAACCTAACCCTAACCCTAACCCTACCCCCCATCCTAACCCAAACCTAAACCTTACACTAGCCCTAACACTTACCCTAACCCTAACCCCTAAACCTAACCCTAAACCTAACCCTAAACCTAACTCTAACCCTTATTCTTACCCTAAACCTAACCCTAAACTTAATGCTAGCCCTAACCCTAACCCTAACCCTTACCATAACCCTAACCCTAACCTTAAAGCTAACCCTAACCCTAACCCTAACCCTTACCCATTCCCTAAGCCTAACCCAATCCTAACCCTTACCTAACCCTAACCCTAACCCTAACCCTAAACCTAACCCTAACCATAACTCTAACTCTAACCCTAACCCTAACCCCTATCCCCAGCCCTAACCCTAAACCTTACCCTTATTATAACCTCAAAACTACCCTAACCCTAACCCTAACACTTACACTTACCCTAACCCTAACCCTAACCCTAACCCTAACCCTAAACCTAACCCTAACACTAACCCTAAACCTCACCCTTACCCATAACCTAACCCTAAATCTAACCCTAAACCTAACACTTACCCTTACCCTAACCTGACCGAAACCCGAACCCTTACCCTAAACCTAACTCTAACCCTATCCCTAACACTAACCCCTAACCCTACCCCTAACCCTAACTATAATACTTACCCCTAACCTAACCCTAACCCTAACCCTAACCCTAACCGTTACCCTAACCCTAACCCTAAACCTAAACCTAACCCTAAACCTAACCCTTACCCTAACCCTAACCCTTACCATAACCCTATCTCTAACCCTAACCCTAACCCTAACCCTAACACTTTCCCTACCCTAACTCTAACCCTAACCCTAAACCTAACCATAACATTAAACTTAACCCTAACCCTTATCCTTACCCTAACCCTAAACCTAACACTAACCCTAATCCTAACCCCTAACCCTAACCCTAACCCTGACCCCAATCCTTACCCAAACCTAAACCTAACACTAGCCCTAACACTTACCCTAACCCTAACCCCTAACCCTAACGCTAACCCTAACCCTAATCTAATCCTTACACTTACCCTAACCCTATCCCTAACCGTAACCCTTACCCTAACCCTAACCCTAACCCTGACCCTTACTCTAACCCTAACCGTAACCTTAACCCCAAAGCTAAACCTGTCTCTAACCCTTACCCTTACCCTAACCCTAAGGCTAACCCTAACCCTAAACCTTACCCTAACTCTACCCCTAACCATTACCCTAAACCTAACTCTAATCCTAACCCTAACCCTAACCCTTACCATAACCCTAACCCAAAGCCTAACCCCTAACACTAACCCTAAACCTAATCCTAATCTAACTCTAACCCTAATCCTAACCCTAAACCTTACCCTTACCCTAAATCTAACCCTAAACCTAACCCTAACCCTATCCCTAACCCTAACCTTAACCCTAACCCCTAACCCTAACCCTAATCCTAAATCTAACCCTTACTCTTACCCAAAACCTAACCCTAAACTTAATGCTAACTCTAACCCTAACCCTAACCCATACCCTTACCCTAACCCTAACCTTAATGCTAACCCTAAGCCTAACCCTAACCCTAACCATTACCCTTTCCCTAAGTCTAACCTAATCCTAACCCTTACCTTACCCTAACCCTAACCCTAAACCTAACCCTAACCATCACTCTAACTCTAACCCTAACCCTAACCCTTATCCTTATCCTAATCCTAACCCTAAACCTAATCCTAACCCTAACCCTAATCTAACCCTTACCCTTACCCTAACCCTAATGCTAAGCCTTAACGTAACCCTAAGCCTAACTCTAACACTTACTCTTAACCTAACCCTAACTCTAAACCTAACCCTAACCCTTACTCTTACCCTAAACCTAACCCTAAACCTAACCCTAAACCTTACCCTTACCTTTACCCTAAACCTAACCCTAACCCTAACCATTACCTTAACCCTAACCCTAACCCTTACCCTTTCCATTACCCTAACCCTAACACTAACCGTAATCCTAACCGAAACCTAACCCTAACCCTAACCTTAACCCTAACCGTTACCCTTACCCTAAACCTAACCCTAACCCTAACCCTAAAACTTACCCTTACTCTAAACCTAACCCTAACCCTAACCCTAACCCTAACCCTTACCGTTACTTAACCCTAACCCTAAACCTAACCCTAACCCCTAACCCTAACCCTAACCCTAAACCTTACCCTTACCCTAACCCTAACCCTAACCCCGAACCTTACCCTAACACTAAACCTAACCCTAACCCTCGCCCTTACCCTAACCCTAACCTTAAAACTAACCCTAAAACTTACCCTTACCCTAACCCCTAACCCTAACCCTAACCCTAACCCTAACACCAATCCTAACCCAAACCTAAAACTTACAATACCCCTAACACTTACCCTAACCCTAACCCCTAACCCTAACCATAACCCTAAACCTAATCTAACCCTTACCCTTACCCTAACCCTATACCTAACCCTAACCCTTACCCTAACCCTAACCCTAACCCTGACCCTTACTCTAACCCTATCCGTAACCTTAACCCCAAAGCTAAACCTAACTCTAACCCTTACACTTACCCTAACCCTAACGCTAACCCTAACCCTAAAACTTACCCTAACCCTAACCCTAACCATTACCCTAAACCTAACGCTAACCCTAACCCCTAACCCTAACCCTTACCCTAACCCTAACCCTAACCCTAACCCCTAACACTAACCCTAACCCCAACCCTAATCTAACCCTTACTCTTACCCTAACCCCAACCCTAATCCTAAGCCTTAACATAACCCTAAGCCTAACTCTAACACTTGTTCTTACCCTAACCCTAACCCTAACCCTAACCCTAAAGCCTAACACTACAGTAAACCAAACCCTAACCCTTAACCTTACCCTAACCCTAACCCTAAACTTAACCCTAACACTAACACTAACACTAACCCTAACCCTAACCCTTATCCTTACCATAAACCTAACCCTAAACCTAACCCTTACCCTTACCCTTACCTTAACCCTAACCCTAACCCTAATCTGTACCCTAACCCTAACGCTAACCCATACCCTAACCCTTACCCTTACCCTTACCCTAACTTAACCCTAAACCAAACCCTAACTCTAACTCTAACCCCAAGCCTAACCCTTACCCTAACTCTAACCCTAACCCTAACCCTAACACTTACCCTTACCCTAACCCTAACCCTAACACTTATCTTAACCCTTACACTTATCCTAACACAAACCCTAACCCTAAACCTAACCCTAACCCTAACCCTAACCCTAACCCTTACCAAAAACATAACCCTAACCCAAACCCTAACCATAACCCTTACCCTAACACTAACCCAAACCCTAACCCCTATCCCTAAACCTAACCTTTACCCTAACCCTAATCCTAACACTAACAGTAACCCTAACCCTTACCCTTACCCTAACCCTAAGCCTAAACCTAACCCTAAACCTACCCCTAAACCTAACCCAAACCCTTACCCTTACCCTAACCCTTATCCTAAACCTTACCCTAACCCTAACCATAAGCCTAACCCTAACCGTAACCTTTACCCTTACCCTAACGCTAACCCAAAACCTAAACCTTACTCCATCCCTAATGCTAACACTAACCCTTTCCCAAAACCTAACCCAAACCCTAATCCTAACCCTTACCCTTATCCTAAACCTAACCCTAAACCTAACCCTAACCCCAACCGTAAACTTAACGCAATCCCTAACCCTAACCCTAACCCTTAACCTTACCCTAACCCTAACCCTAACCCTAACCCTTACCCTTACCCTAACCCTAACGCTAACCCTAAGCCTAAACCTTTCCCTAACCCTACCCCTAACCATTACCCTAAACCTAACCCTAATCCTAACCCCTAACCCTAACCCTTACCATAACCCTAACCCTAACCCTAAACCCTAACACTAACCGTAAACCTAACCCTAATCTAACTCTAACCCTAACCCTACCCTAAACCTTACCCTTACCCTAATCCTAACCCTAAACCTAACCCTAACCCTAACCATAACCCTAACCCTTACCCTTTCCCTAAGCCTAACCCAATCCTAACCCTTACCTTACCCTAACCCTCAACCTAACCCTAAACCTAACCCTAACCATAACTCTAACTCTAACCCTAACCCTAACCCTTAACCTTACCCTAATCCTAACCCCAAACCTAACCCTAAACCTAACCATAATCTAACCCTTACCCTTACCCTAACCCTAACCCTAATCCTAAGCCTTAATGTAACACTAAGCCTAACTCTAACACTTGCTCTTACCCTAACCCTAACTCTAAACCTAACCCTATCCCTAACCCTAACCCTAACCCTTACCCTTACCCTAATCCTAACCCTAACCCTAACCCTAAACCTTACCCTTACCTTTACCCTAAACCGAACCCTAACCCTGACCCTAACCATTACCTTAATCCTAACCCTAACAATAACCCTCACCCTTTCCATAAACCTAACCCTAACCCTAACACTAATCCTAACCCAAACCTAACCCTAACCCTAACCCTAACCCTTACCGTTACCTTAACTCTAACCGTAAACCTAACCCTAACCCCTAACCCTAACCCTAACCCTAAACCTTACCCTTAGCCTAACCCTAACCCTAGCCCTTACCCTTACCCTAACACTAACCCTAACGCTAACCCTAGCCCATACGCTAACCCTAACCTTAAACCTAACCCTAAAACTTACACTTACCCTAACCCCTAAACCTAACCCTAACCCTAACCCTACCCCCCATCCTAACCCAAACCTAAACCTTACACTAGCCCTAACCCCTAACCCTAACCCTAACCCTAACCCAAATCTAACCCTTACCCTTACCCTAACGCTATAACTAACCCTAACCCTTACCCTAACCCTAACCCTAACCCTGACCCTTACTCTAACCCTATCCGTAACCTTAACCCAAAGCTAAACCTAACTCTAACCCTTACACTTACCCTAACCCTAACGCTAACCCTAACCCTAAAACTTACCCTAACCCTAACCCTAACCATTACCCTAAACCTAACCCTAACCCGAACCCCTAACCCTAACCCTTACCCTAACCCTAACCCTTACCCTTACCCTAATCCTAACCCTAAACCTACCCCTAAACCTAACTCTAACCTTCACCCTAACCCCTAAACCTAAACCTAAACCTAACTCTAACCCTTATTCTTACCCTAAACCTAACCCTAAACTTAATGCTAGCCCTAACCCTAACCCTAACCCTTACCATAACCCTAACCCTAACCTTAAAGCTAACCCTAACCCTAACCCTAACCCTTACCCATTCCCTAAGCCTAACCCAATCCTAACCCTTACCTAACCCTAACCCTAACCCTAACCCTAAACCTAACCCTAACCATAACTCTAACTCTAACCCTAACCCTAACCCCTATCCCCAGCCCTAACCCTAAACCTTACCCTTATTATAACCTCAAAACTACCCTAACCCTAACCCTAACACTTACACTTACCCTAACCCTAACCCTAACCCTAAACCTAACCCTAACACTAACCCTAAACCTCACCCTTACCCATACCCTAACCCTAAATCTAACCCTAAACCTAACACTTACCCTTACCCTAACCTGACCGAAACCCGAACCCTTACCCTAAACCTAACTCTAACCCTATCCCTAACACTAACCCCTAACCCTACCCCTAACCCTAACTATAATACTTACCCCTAACCTAACCCTAACCCTAACCCTAACCGTTACCCTAACCCTAACCCTAAACCTAAACCTAACCCTAAACCTAACCCTTACCCTAACCCTAACCCTTACCATAACCCTATCTCTAACCCTAACCCTAACCCTAACCCTAACACTTTCCCTACCCTAACTCTAACCCTAACCCTAAACCTAACCATAACATTAAACTTAACCCTAACCCTTATCCTTACCCTAACCCTAAACCTAACACTAACCCTAATCCTAACCCCTAACCCTAACCCTAACCCTAACCCCAATCCTTACCCAAACCTAAACCTAACACTAGCCCTAACACTTACCCTAACCCTAACCCCTAACCCTAACGCTAACCCTAACCCTAATCTAATCCTTACACTTACCCTAACCCTATCCCTAACCGTAACCCTTACCCTAACCCTAACCCTAACCCTGACCCTTACTCTAACCCTAACCGTAACCTTAACCCCAAAGCTAAACCTGTCTCTAACCCTTACCCTTACCCTAACCCTAAGGCTAACCCTAACCCTAAACCTTACCCTAACTCTACCCCTAACCATTACCCTAAACCTAACTCTAATCCTAACCCTAACCCTAACCATTACCATAACCCTAACCCAAAGCCTAACCCCTAACACTAACCCTAAACCTAATCCTAATCTAACTCTAACCCTAATCCTAACCCTAAACCTTACCCTTACCCTAAATCTAACCCTAAACCTAACCCTAACCCTATCCCTAACCCTAACCTTAACCCTAACCCCTAACCCTAACCCTAATCCTAAATCTAACCCTTACTCTTACCCAAAACCTAACCCTAAACTTAATGCTAACTCTAACCCTAACCCTAACCCATACCCTTACCCTAACCCTAACCTTAATGCTAACCCTAAGTCTAACCCTAACCCTAACCATTACCCTTTCCCTAAGTCTAACCCAATCCTAACCCTTACCTTACCCTAACCCTAACCCTAAACCTAACCCTAACCATCACTCTAACTCTAACCCTAACCCTAACCCTAATCCTTATCCTAATCCTAACCCTAAACCTAACCCTAACCCTAACCCTAATCTAACCCTTACCCTTACCCTAACCCTAATGCTAAGCCTTAACGTAACCCTAAGCCTAACTCTAACACTTACTCTTACCCTAACCCTAACTCTAAACCTAACCCTAACCCTTACTCTTACCCTAAACCTAACCCTAAACCTAACCCTAAACCTTACCCTTACCTTTACCCTAAACCTAACCCTAACCCTAACCATTACCTTAACCCTAACCCTAACCCTTACCCTTTCCATTACCCTAACCCTAACACTAACCGTAATCCTAACCGAAACCTAACCCTAACCCTAACCTTAACCCTAACCGTTACCCTTACCCTAAACCTAACCCTAACCCTAACCCTAAAACTTACCCTTACTCTAAACCTAACCCTAACCCTAACCCTAACCCTAACCCTTACCGTTACTTAACCCTAACCCTAAACCTAACCCTAACCCCTAACCCTAACCCTAACCCTAAACCTTACCCTTACCCTAACCCTAAACCTAACCCCGACCCTTACCCTAACACTAAACCTAACCCTAACCCTCGCCCTTACCCTAACCCTAACCTTAAAACTAACCCTAAAACTTACCCTTACCCTAACCCCTAACCCTAACCCTAACCCTAACCCTAACACCAATCCTAACCCAAACCTAAAACTTACAATAGCCCTAACACTTACCCTAACCCTAACCCCTAACCCTAACCATAACCCTAAACCTAATCTAACCCTTACCCTTACCCTAACCCTATACCTAACCCTAACCCTTACCCTAACCCTAACCCTAACCCTGACCCTTACGCTAACCCTATCCGTAACCTTAACCCCAAAGCTAAACCTAACTCTAACCCTTACACTTACCCTAACCCTAACGCTAACCCTAACCCTAAAACTTACCCTAACCCTAACCCTAACCATTACCCTAAACCTAACCCTAACCCTAACCCCTAACCCTAACCCTTACCCTAACCCTAACCCTAACCCTAACCCCTAACACTAACCCTAACCCCAACCCTAATCTAACCCTTATTCTTACCCTAACCCCAACCCTAATCCTAAGCCTTAACATAACCCTAAGCCTAACTCTAACACTTGTTCTTACCCTAACCCTAACCCTAACCCTAACCCTAAAGCCTAACACTACAGTAAACCAAACCCTAACCCTTAACCTTACACTAACCCTAACCCTAAACTTAACCCTAACACTAACACTAACACTAACCCTAACCCTAACCCTTATCCTTACCATAAACCTAACCCTAAACCTAACCCTTACCCTTACCCTTACCTTAACCCTAACCCTAACCCTAATCTGTACCCTAACCCTAACGCTAACCCAAACCCTAACCCTTACCCTTACCCTTACCCTAACTTAACCCTAAACCAAACCCTAACTCTAACTCTAACCCCAAGCCTAACCCTTACCCTAACTCTAACCCTAACCCTAAACCTAACACTTACCCTTACCCTAACCCTAACCCTAACACTTATCTTAACCCTTACACTTATCCTAACACTAACCCTAACCCTAAACCTAACCCTAACCCTAACCCTAACCCTAACCCTTACCAAAAACATAACCCTAACCCAAACCCTAACCATAACCCTTACCCTAACACTAACCCAAACCCTAACCCCTATCCCTAAACCTAACCTTTACCCTAACCCTAATCCTAACACTAACAGTAACCCTAACCCTTACCCTTACCCTAACCCTAAGCCTAAACCTAACCCTAAACCTACCCCTAAACCTAACCCAAACCCTTACCCTTACCCTAACCCTTATCCTAAACCTTACCCTAACCCTAACCATAAGCCTAACCCTAACCGTAACCTTTACCCTTACCCTAACGCTAACCCAAAACCTAAACCTTACTCCATCCCTAATGCTAACACTAACCCTTTCCCAAAACCTAACCCAAACCCTAATCCTAACCCTTACCCTTATCCTAAACCTAACCCTAAACCTAACCCTAACCCCAACCGTAAACTTAACGCAATCCCTAACCCTAACCCTAACCCTTAACCTTACCCTAACCCTAACCCTAACCCTAACCCTTACCCTTACCCTAACGCTAACCCTAACCTTAACCCCAACCCTAAACCTAACCCTAACCCTAAGCCTAACCATTACCCTAACGCTAACCCTAAACCTAACCCTTACCATTCCCCTACCCTAACCCTAACCCCAACCCTAAACCTAACACTTACCCTAACCCTAACCCTAACCCTAAACCTAATCCTCACCCTAAACCTAACCTTAGCCTTACCCTAACCCTGACCCTAAACCTAACGCTAAACCTAAACCTAAGCCCTAACGCTAACCCTAACCCTAACCCTAACCCTACCCTAACCCTAAACCTAACCCTAACCCTAGCCCTCACCCTAACCCTAACCTTAACCCTAACCCTAACCATAACCATAACCCTTACCCTTTTCCTAACCCTAACCCTAACCCTAACCCTACCCTAACCCTAAACCTAACCCTAACCCTAACACTAACCCTAACCCTAACCTTAACCCTAACCCTAACCATAACCATAACCCTTACCCTTATCCTAACCCTAACCCTAACACTAACCCTACCACTTACCCTTAACCTAATCCTAACCCTAAACCTAACCCTAACCCTAACACTAACCTTAACCCTAACCCCTAACTCTAACCCTAATCCTAATCCTAACCCTGACCCTTACCCTAAACCTAATCATAAACTTAATGCTAACCCTAAACCCTAACCCTATCCCTTACCCTAACCCCAATCCTAACCCTAACCTTAATGCTAAACCTAACCCTAACCCTAACCCTAACTCTTACCCATTCACTAAGCCTAACCCAATCCTAACCCTTACCTTACCCTAACCCTAAACCTAACCCTAAACCTAACCCTAACAATAACTCTCACTCTAACCCTAACATTAACCCTTACGCTTACCCTAACCCTAACCCTAACCCTAAACCTAACCCTTACCCTTACCCTTACCCTAAATCTAAACCTAACCCCAACCCTAACCCTAACCCTAACCCCTGACCCTAAACCTAACCCTGACTCTAACCCTTACCTTTACCCTAACACTAACCCTAATCTTAATGCTAACCCTAACCCTAAACCTAACCCTTACCGTTACCTTACCTCTAACCCTAAACCTAACCCTAACCCCTAAACCTAACCCTAACCCTAACCTTTACCCTTACCCTAACCCTAACCCTAACCCTAGCCCTTACCTAATCCTAACCTTAACCCTAACCCTAAAACTTACCCTTACCCTAACCCCTAACCCTAACCCTAACCCTAACCCTAACACCAATCCTAACCCAAACCTAAACCTTACACTAGCCCTACCACTTACCCTAACCCTAACCCCTAACCCTAACCCTAACCCTAATCTAACCCTTACCCTTACCCTAACCCTATACCTAACCCTAACCCTTACCCTAACCCTAACCCTAACCCTGACCCTTACTCTAACCCTATCCGTAACCTTAACCCCAAAGCTAAACCTAGCTCTAACCCTTACACTTACTCTAACCATAACGCTAAGCATAACCCTAAAACTTACCCTAACCCTAACCCTAACCATTACAGTAAACCTAACCCTAACCCTAACCCTTAACCCTAACCCTTACCCTAACCCTAACCCTAACCCTAACCCTAACCCCTAACACTAACCCTAACCCTAACCCTAATTCAAACTTAACCCTAATCCTAAACCTAACCCTAACCCTTACCCTTACCCTAATCCTAACCCTAATCCTAACTCTAACCCTTACTGTTACCCTAAACCTAATCCTAAACTTAATGCTAGCCCTAACCCTAACACTAACCCTTACCATAACCCCAACCCTAACCTTAATGCTAACCCTAACCCTCACCCTAACCCTAACCCTTACCCTTTCCCTAAGCCTAACCCAATCCTAACCCTTACCTAACCCTAACCCTAACCCTAACCCTAAACCTAACCCTAACCATAACTCTAATTCTAACCCTAACCCTAACCCTTACCCTTACCCTTACCCTAACCCTAACCCTAAACCTAACCCTAAACTTAACCTAACCCTTACACTTACCCTAACCCTAACTCTAAACCTAACCCAACCCTAACCCTAACCCTAAACCCTGACCCTAACCCTAACCCTAAACCTAACCCTTACCCTTACCCTAACCCTAACCCTAATCCTTACACTAACCCTAACCCTTACCCTAACCCTAACCCTAAACCTAACCCTTACCCTTACCCTAACCCTAACCCTAACCCTTACACTAACCCTAACCCTTACCTTAACCCTAAC
>JANJXV010000047.1:3192500-3207500 GCA_024803745.1 Megascapheus bottae | reverse complement strand
ATTCAGTAAGCCTAAGCCAATCCTAACCCTTACCTTACCCTAACCCTAAACCTAACCCTAAACCTAACCCTAACCATAACTCTAACTCTAACCCTAACATTAACCCTTACACTTACCCTAACCCTAATCCTAACCCTAACCCTAAACCTAACCCTAACCCTTACCCTTACCCTAACCCTAACTCTAAACGTAACCCCAACCCTAACCCTAACCCTAACCCCTGACCCTAACCCTAACCCTGACCCTAACCCTTACCTTTACCCTAACCCTAACACTAACCTTAATGCTAACCCTAACCCTAACCCTAACCCTTACCCTAACCCTAACCCTAACCTTGACCCTAACCCTAACCCTAACCCTAGCACTTACCCTAACCCTAACCCTAACCCAAACCCTAAACCTAACCCTAACCATAACCCTAACGCCTAACCCCAAAGCTAACCCTAACCCTTACCCTTATCATAACCTCAAAACTAACCCTATCCCAAAACCTAACACTTACACTTTCCCTAACCCTAACCCTATCCCTAAACCTAAACCTAACCCTAACCCTAACCCTAAACCTCACCCTTACCCTTACCCTAACCCTAACCTAACCCTAACACTTACCCTTATCCTAACCTAACCCAAACCCTAACCCTTACCCTAACCCTAACCCTCTCCCTAACCCTAACCCCTAACCCTACCCCTAACCCTAACTCTAATCCTTACCCCTACCCTAACCCTAACCCTAACCCTAACCCTTACCCTAACCCTAACCCTAACCATTACCCTAACCCTAACCTTAAACCTAACCCTAACCCTAAACCTAATCCTTACCCTAACCCTAACCCTTACCCTAACCCTAACCCTGACCCTAACACTAACCTTACCCTAACCCTAACCCTAAACCTAACCCCAACCCTAACCCTAACCCTAAACATAACCCTTACCCTTACCCTAAACCTAACCCTAAATCTAACCCTAACCCTAATCCTAAACCTAACCCTAACCGGAACTCTTATCCTTACTCCAACCCTAACCCTAACCATAACCCTTTCCAAAAACCTAACCGTAACCCTAAATCTAACCCTTAACCTTACCCTAAACCTGACCCTAACCCTAACCCTAACCCTAATCGTAACCTTAACCCTATCCCTAACCCTAACCCTAACCCTTACCCTATCCCTAACCCTAACCCTAACCCTTACCCTTACCCTAACGCTAACCCTTACCCTAACCCTAACCCTAACCCTTACCCTAACAGTAACCCTAACACTAACCCTAACCCTAACCCTTAACCTTACCCTAACCCTAACCCTAACCTAACCCATACCCTAAAACTAACCCTAACCCTTACCCTAACCCTTACCCTTACCCTAACGCTAACCCTAACGTTAAACCTAACCCTATCTCTAACCCTAACCCTAACCCTTACACTTACCCTAACCCTTACACTAATCCTAACCATAACCCTAACCCTTACCCTTACCCTTACCCTAACCATAACCGTATACTTAACCATAACCCTAACCCTAAACCTAACCCCTAAAACTAACCCTAACCCTAACCCTAACCCTAACACTTACCCTAACCTTAACACTAATCCTAACCCTTACCCTTACCCTAACCCTAATCCTAACCCTAACCCTAACCCCAAACTTAACCCTAACACTTAACCTTACCCTAACTCTAACCCTAACCCTAACCCTAACGTTCACCCTAACCCTAACCCTAACTCTAACCCTTGCCCTTACCCTAACGCTAACCCTAACCTTAACCCCAACCCTAAACCTGACCCTAACCCTAAGCCTAACCCTTACCCTAAACCTAACCCTAACCCTAAACCTTCCCCTTCCCCTAATCCTAACCCTAATCCCAAACCTAAACCTAACCCTTACCCTAACCCTAACCCTAACCTAAACCTAATCCTAACCCTACCCCTAACCCTTACCTTACCCTAAACCTGACCCTAAACCTAACGATAACCCTAACCCTAACCCCTAACCCTAACCCTAACCCTATCCCTTAACCTTACCCTAACCCTAAACCTAACCTTAACCCTAACCCTAACCCTAACCCTAACCCTTACCCTTACCCTACCTTAACCCTACCCTTAACCCTAACACTTACCCTTACTCTAACCCTATCCCTGACCCTAACCCTAACCTTACCCTAACCCAAAACCTACTACTAACCCCTACCTTAACCCTAACCATAACCCTTTCCCTTACCCTAAACCTAAACCTAAAACTCACCCTAACCCTAACATTAAATCTAAACCTAACCCTAACTCTTACCCTTACTCCAACCCTAACCCTAACCCTAACACTTTCCCAAACCTAACACTAACCCTAATTCTAACCCTTACCCTTACCCTAAACCTAAACCTAACCCTAACCCTAACCCTAACCCTAACCGTAACCTAAACCTAACCCTAACCCTAACCGTAACCTTAATCCTATCCCTATCCCTAACACTAACCCTTACCTTACCCTAACCCTAACCCTAACCCTAACCCTAACCCTAACCTAAACTTTACCCTTACCCTAACCCTAACCCTAACTATAACCCTAACGTAAACCTTACCCTTACCCTAACCCTAACCCTAACCCTAACCCTAACTCTTACCCTAACCCTAACCCTAACCCAAACCCTAACCCTAACTCTAACCCTTACCCTAACCATAATCCTAACACAAACCCTAACCCTAACCCTGACCCTAACACTAACCCTAACCCTAACCCCTAACCCTAACCCTTACCTTAACCCTATCCTTAACGCTAACCCTTACCCTGAACCTAATCCTAACCCTTACCCTAATTCTAACACTAACCCTAACCCTAACACATAATCCTAACCCTAACCCTTACGCTAACCCTAACCCTAACCCTTACCCTAACTCTAACCCTAACCCTAATCCTAACTCTTACCCTAACCCTAAACCTAAAACAAACCCTAACCCTAACCCTAACCATAACCCTAAACAAAACCCTAACCCTAACCCTTACCCTAACACTAACTCTAACCCTAACCCCTAACGCTAACCCTTACCGTAACACTATCCCTAAACCTTACCCTTACCCTAACCCTAACCCTAACCCTTACCCTAACTCTAACCCTAACCCTAACCCTAACACCTAACCCTAACCCTAACCCTTACCCTAACCCTAACCCTTACTCTTACCCTAAACCTAAACATAATCTTAATGCTAACACTGCACCTAACCCTAACCCTAACCCTAAAGCTTACCCTAAACCTAACACTAACGCTAACCCTATCCCTAACCCTTACCCGTACCCTAACCCTAACCCTAACCTTAAACCTAAACCTAACTGTAACCCTAACCCTAACCCTTACCCTTACCCTAACCCTTACGCTAATCCTAACCATAACCCTAACCATAACCCTAAACCAAGCCCTAAACCTAACCCTAACCCTAACCCTAACCCTAACCCTTACCATAAACCTAAACCTAACGCTAACCCTAACCCCTAACCCCAAAGCTAACCCTAAACCTTACCCTTATCATAACCTCAAAACTAAACCTAACCCAAAACCTAACACTTACACTTACCCTAACCCTAACCCTAACCCTAACCCTAAACCTAAACCTAACCCTAACCCTAAACCTCACCCTTACCCTTACCCTAACCCTAACCTAACCCTAACACTTACCCTTATCCTAACCTAACCCAAACCCTAACCCTTACCCTAACCCTAACCCTCTCCCTAACCCTAACCCCTAACCCTACCCCTAACCCTAACTCTAATCCTTACCCCTACCCTAACCCTAACCCTAACCCTAACCCTTACCCTAACCATAACCCTAACCGATACCCTAACCATAACCTTAAACCTAACCCTAACCCTAAACCTAATCCTTACCCTAACCCTAACCCATACCCTAACCCTAACCCCGGACTCTAACCCTAACCCTGAACCCAAACCTTACCCTTACCGTAACCCTAAACCTAAACTTAACGCTAACCCTTACCCTAAACCTAACCCCAGCCCTAACCCTAACCCTTACCCTTATCATAAACTCAAAACTACCCTAACACTAACCCTAACCCTTACCCTTACCCTAACCTTAAACCTAACCCTAACCCTAAACCTAATCCTTACCCTAACCCTAACCCTTACCCTAACCCTAACCCTAACCCTAACCCCGGACCCTAACCCTAACCCTGAACCCAAACCTTACCCTTACCCTAACCCTAACCCTAACCGTAACGCTAACCCTAACCCTAACCCTATCCCTTACCCTAACCCTAAACCTAACCCTAAGCATTACCCTAACCCTAACCCTAACCCTAAACCTAACCTTTACCCTAACCATAACCCTAAACCTAACACTTACCGTAACCCTAACCCTAACTGAAACCCTAAATCTAACCCTAACCCTAACCCTAACCCCTAACCCCTGCCCTAACCCTAACGCTTACCCTTATCATGAACTCAAAACTACCCTAACCCTAACCCTAACCCTTGCCCTTACCCTAACCCTAACCCTAACCCTAACCCTAAACCTAAACCTAACCCTAACCCTAACCCTAAACCTCACCCTTACCCTTACCCTAACCCTAAACCTAACACTAACCCTAACACTTACCCTTACCATAACCTGACCGAAACCCGAACCCTTACCCTAAACCTAACCCTATCCCTAACACTAACCCCTAACCTAACCCTAACCCTAACCCTAACCGTTACCCTAACCCTAACCCTAAACCTAAACCTAAACCTAACCCTAACCCTAAACCTAACCCTAACCCTAAAGCTAACCCTTACCCTAATCCTAACCCTTACCCTAACCCTATCCCTAACCCTAACCCTAACCTTAACCCTAACCCTTACCCTTATCCTAACCCCAACCCTAACCCTATCCTTTACCCTAACCCTAACCCTAACCCTAACCCTTACCCTAACTCTAAACCTAACCCTAACCCTAACCCTAACCCTAACCTTTCCTCTTACAATAACCCAAACCCTAACCCTAACCCTAATCCTAACCCTTACCCTTAAACTAACCCTAACACTAACCCTTACCCTTAACCTAACCCTAACCCTTACCCTTACCCTTACCCTAACCCTAACCCTAACCCTAATCCTAAACCTAACTCTAACCCTAACCGTAACCCTAACCCTAACCCTAACCCTAACCTTTATCCTTACACTAAACCTATCCCTAACCCTAAACCTTACCCTAACCCTTTCCCTTACCATAACCCTAACCCTAACCCTAACCCTTAATCTTACCCTAACCCTAACCCTAACCATTACACTAACCCTAAACCTAACCCTAACCCTAACCTTTACCCTAAAACTAACCCTAACCCTAACCATTACCTTAACCCTGACCCTAACCCTAACCCAAATGCCTAATCCTAACCCTAAACCTAAACCTTACCCTTACCCTAACCCTAACCCTACCCTAACCCCTAATCCTCATCCTAACCCTAATCCTTCCCCTTCCCCTAACCCTAACCCTAACCTTAACGCTAACCCTAACCCTAACTCTAACCCTAACCCTTACCCTTTCCCTAACCCTAACCCTAACCCAAACCTAACCCTAACCCTAACCCTAACCATAACCGTTAACCTTACCCTAAACCTAACCCTAACCCTAACATTAAACCTTACCCTTACCCTAAACCTAACCCTAACCCTAACCCTAACGCTAACCCTAACCTTAACACCAACCCTAAACCTAACCCTAACCCTTACCCTTACCCTTACCCTAACCCTAACCCTAACCCTAATCCTAAACCTAACTCTAACCCTAACCGTAACACTAAACCTTACCCTAACCCTAACCCTAACCCTAACCCTTATCCTTACCCTAAACCTAACCCTAACCCTAAAAGTAACCCTAACCCTTACCGTTACCTTAACCCTAAACTTAACACTAACTCTAACCCCTAACCCTAACCCTAACCCTAAACCTTACCCTTACCCTAAAGTTAAACCTAACCATAACCCCTAACCCTAAACCTAACCCTAACCCTTACCCTTACCCTAACCCTAACCCTAAACCTAACCCTAGCCCTAAACATAACCCGAACCCTAACCCTAACCCTAAAACTTACCCTTAAACTAACCCCTAACCCTAACCTAAACCTAACCCTAACCCTTACCCTTACCGTAACCCAAACCCTAACCCCTAACCCTAACCCTAAACCTTACCCTTACCCTAAAGTTAACCCTCACCCTAACACTTAACCCTAAACATAAACCTAACACTTACCCTTACCCTAACCCTAACCCTAACCCTAAACCTAACCCTAGCCCTAAACATAACCCGTACCCTAACCTAACCCTAAACCTTACCCTTAAACTAACCCCTAACCCTAACCTAAAGCTAACCCTAACCCTTACCCTTACCCTTACCGTAACCCAAACCCTAACCCCTAACCCTAACCCTAATCCTAACCCTAATCTTACCCCTATCCTAACCCTAAACCTAACCCTAAACCTAACCCTAACCCTTACCCTAACCCTAACCCTAACCCTAACCCTAATCCTAAGCCCTACCCTTACCCCAACCCTAATCCTAAACCTAACCCTAAAACTTACACTTACCCTTACCCTAAACCTAACCCTAACCGTAACCCTAATCCTAAGCATTACCTTAACCCTAACCCTAACCCTAACCCTAACACCGAACAGTAACCCTAACCCTAAACCTTATCCTTACACTAACCCTAACCCAAACCCAAAACCCAACCCCTAACCCTAATTCTAAACCTAACCCTTACCCTTACCCTAACCCTAACCCTAAACCTAACCCTAACACTTACCCTTACCCTAACCCTAAAACTTACCCTTCCCCTAAACCTAACCGTAACCCTAACCATACCCCTAACCCATACCCTTATCTTAACCCTAAGCCTAAGCCTAACCCTAACCCTAACCCCTAACCCTAACCCTTAACCTAAATCTTACCCTTACCCTAACACTAACCCTAACCCTAACCTTAACCCTAACCCTAACCCTTAACCTTAGCCTAACCCTAACCCTAAAACTAAACCTAACCCTATCCCTAACCCTAACCCTTACCCTTACCCTAACCCTAAACCTTACCCTAACTCTAACACTAACCCTAACCCTAACACCTAACCCTAAACCTTGCCCTAACCCTAAACCTAACCCTTACCCTAACACTAACCCTAACCCTAAATCCTACCATAACCCTAAACCTAACCCAAACCCTAACCCTAACCCTAACCCTTACCAAAAACATAACCCTAACCCAAACCCTAACCGTAACCCTTACCCTAACACTAACCCAAACCCTAACCCCTAACCCTAACCCTTACCGTAACCCTGTGCCTAGCCCTAACCCTTACCCTTACCCTAACCCTAACCCTTACCCTAACTCTAACCCTAACCCTAACCCTAACCTTTCCTCTTACAATAACCCAAACCCTAACCCTAACCCTAATCCTAACCCTTACCCTTAAACTAACCCTAACACTAACCCTTACCCTTAACCTAACCCTAACCCTTATCCTTACCCTTACCCTAACCCTAACCCTAAACCTAACACTTACCGTAACCCTAACCCTAACTGAAACCCTAAATCTAAACCTAACCCTAACCCTAACCCCTAACCCCTGCCCTAACCCTAACCCTTACCCTTATTATAAACTCAAAACTACTCTAACCCTAACCCTTGCCCTTACCCTAACCCTAACCCTAACCCTAACCCTAACCCTAAACCTAAACCTAACCCTAACCCTAACCCTAAACCTCACCCTTACCCTTACCCTAACCCTAAACCTAACACTAACCCTAACACTTAACCTTACCATAACCTGACCGAAACCCGAACCCTTACCCTAAACCTAACCCTATCCCTAACACTAACCCCTAACCCTACCCCTAACCCTAACTCTAATACTTACCCCTAACCTAACCCTAACCCTAACCCTAACCGTTACCCTAACCCTAACCCTAAACCTAAACCTAAACCTAACCCTAACCCTAAACCTAACCCTAACCCTAAAGCTAACCCTTACCCTAATTCTAACCCTTACCCTAACCCTATCCCTAACCCTAACCCTAACCTTAACCCTAACCCTTACCCTTATCCTAACCCCAACCCTAACCCTATCCTTTACCCTAACCCTAACCCTAACCCTATCCCTAACCCTTACCCTAACTCTAAACCTAACCCTAACCCTAACCCTAACCTTTCCTCTTACAATAACCCAAACCCTAACCCTAACCCTAATCCTAACCCTTACCCATAAACTAACCCTAACACTAACCCTTACCCTTAACCTAACCCTAACCCTTACCCTTACCCTTACCCTAACCCTAACCCTAACCCTAATCCTAAACCTAACTCTAACCCTAACTGTAACCCTAACCCTAACCCTAACC
The DNA here is from genome assembly GCA_024803745.1 of Megascapheus bottae. NCBI lineage: Eukaryota > Metazoa > Chordata > Mammalia > Rodentia > Geomyidae > Megascapheus > Megascapheus bottae. The sequence goes on along the minus strand of JANJXV010000047.1, from coordinate 3,199,129 downwards.
CTAACCTTTATCCTTACACTAAACCTATCCCTAACCCTAAACCTTACCCTAACCCTTTCCCTTACCCTAACCCTAACCTTAATGCAAACCATAACGCTAACCGTAAACCTAACCCTTACTCTCACCCTAACCCTAACCCTAATCCTTACCCTAACCCTAAACCTAACCCTAACCCTAACCATAACCATACCCCTAACGCTTAACCTTACCCTTACCCTAACCCTAACCCTAAACCTAACCCATAAACCTAAACCTAATCCTAACCCTAACCCTAAACCTAACCCTAACCCTAACCCTATCCCTTAATCTTACCCTAACCCTAACCCTAACCATTACACTAACCCTAACCCTAACCCTAACCTTTACCCTAAAACTAACCCTAAACCTAACCCTAACCATTACCTTAACCCTGACCCTAACCCTAACCCAAATGCCTAATCCTAACCCTAAACCTAAACCTTACCCTTACCCTAACCCTAACCCTACCCTAACCCCTAATCCTCATCCTAACCCTAATCCTTCCCCTTCCCCTAACCCTAACCCTAACCTTAACGCTAACCCTAACCCTAACTCTAACCCTAACCCTTACCCTTTCCCTAACCCTAACCCTAACCCTAACCCAAACCTAACCCTAACCCTAACCCTAACCATAACCGTTAACCTTACCCTAAACCTAACCCTAACCCTAACATTAAACCTTACCCTTACCCTAAACCTAACCCTAACCCTAACCCTAACCCTAACGCTAACCCTAACCTTAACACCAACCGTAAACCTAACCCTAACCCTTACCCTTACCCTTACCCTAACCCTAACCCTAACCCTAATCCTAAACCTAACTCTAACCCTAACCGTAACCCTAAACCTTACCCTAACCCTAACCCTAACCCTAACCCTTATCCTTACCCTAAACCTAACCCTAACCCTAAACCTAACCCTAACCCTTACCGTTACCTTAACCCTAAACTTAACCCTAACTCTAACCCCTAACCCTAACCCTAACCCTAAACCTTACCCTTACCCTAAAGTTAAACCTAACCATAACCCCTAACCCTAAACCTAACCCTAACCCTTACCCTTACCCTAACCCTAACCCTAAACCTAACCCTAGCCCTAAACATAACCCGAACCCTAACCCTAACCCTAAAACTTACCCTTAAACTAACCCCTAACCCTAACCTAAACCTAACCCTAACCCTTACCCTTACCGTAACCCAAACCCTAACCCCTAACCCTAACCCTAAACCTTACCCTTACCCTAAAGTTAACCCTCACCCTAACACTTAACCCTAAACATAACCCTAACACTTACCCTTACCCTAACCCTAACCCTAACCCTAAACCTAACCCTAGCCCTAAACATAACCCGTACCCTAACCTAACCCTAAACCTTACCCTTAAACTAACCCCTAACCCTAACCTAAAGCTAACCCTAACCCTTACCCTTACCCTTACCGTAACCCAAACCCTAACCCCTAACCCTAACCCTAATCCTAACCCTAATCTTACCCCTATCCTAACCCTAAACCTAACCCTAAACCTAACCCTAACCCTTACCCTAACCCTAACCCTAACCCTAACCCTAATCCTAAGCCCTACCCTTACCCCAACCCTAATCCTAAACCTACCCCTAAAACTTACACTTACCCTTACCCTAAACCTAACCCTAACCGTAACCCTAATCCTAAGCATTACCTTAACCCTAACCCTAACCCTAAACCTAACACCGAACAGTAACCCTAACCCTAAACCTTATCCTTACACTAACCCTAACCCAAAACCAAACCCCACCCCCTAACCCTAATCCTAACCCTAACCCTTACCCTTACCCTAACCCTAACCCTAAACCTATCCCTAACACTTACCCTTACCCTAACCCTAAAACTTACCCTTCCCCTAAACCTAACCGTAACCCTAACCATACCCCTAACCCATACCCTTATCTTAACCCTAAGCCTAAGCCTAACCCTAACCCTAACCCCTAACCCTAACCCTAACCCTTAACCTAAATCTTACCCTTACCCTAACACTAACCCTAACCCTAACCTTAACCCTAATCCTAACCCTTAACCTAAGCCTAACCCTAACCCTAAAACTAAACCTAACCCTATCCCTAACCCTAACCCTTACCCTTACCCTAACCCTAAACCTTACCCTAACTCTAACACTAACCCTAACCCTAACACCTAACCCTAAACCTTGCCCTAACCCTAAACCTAACCCTTACCCTAACACTAACCCTAACCCTAAATCCTACCATAACCCTAAACCTAACCCAAACCCTAACCCTAACCCTAACCCTTACCAAAAACATAACCCTAACCCAAACCCTAACCGTAACCCTTACCCTAACACTAACCCAAACCCTAACCCCTAACGCTAACCCTTACCGTAACCCAGTGCCTAGCCCTAACCCTTACCCTTACCCTAACCCTAACCCTTACCCTAACTCTAACCCTAACCCTAACCCTAACCTTTCCTCTTACAATAACCCAAACCCTAACCCTAACCCTAATCCTAACCCTTACCCTTAAACTAACCCTAACACTAACCCTTACCCTTAACCTAACCCTAACCCTTACCCTTACCCTTACCCTAACCCTAACCCTAAACCTAACACTTACCGTAACCCTAACCCTAACTGAAACCCTAAATCTAACCCTAACCCTAACCCTAACCCCTAACCCCTGCCCTAACCCTAACCCTTACCCTTATCATAAACTCAAAACTACCCTAACCCTAACCCTAACCCTTGCCCTTACCCTAACCCTAACCCTAACCCTAAACCTAAACCTAACCCTAACCCTAACCCTAAACCTCACCCTTACCCTTACCCTAACCCTAAACCTAACACTAACCCTAACACTTACCCTTACCATAACCTGACCGAAACCCGAACCCTTACCCTAAACCTAACCCTATCCCTAACACTAACCCCTAACCCTACCCCTAACCCTAACTCTAATACTTACCCCTAACCTAACCCTAACCCTAACCCTAACCGTTACCCTAACCCTAACCCTAAACCTAAACCTAAACCTAACCCTAACCCTAAACCTAACCCTAACCCTAAAGCTAACCCTTACCCTAATCCTAACCCTTACCCTAACCCTATCCCTAACCCTAACCCTAACCTTAACCCTAACCCTTACCCTTATCCTAACCCCAACCCTAACCCTATCCTTTACCCTAACCCTAACCCTACCCCTAACCCTAACCCTTACCCTAACTCTAAACCTAACCCTAACCCTAACCCTAACCTTTCCTCTTACAATAACCCAAACCCTAACCCTAAACCTAATCCTAACCCTTACCCATAAACTAACCCTAACACTAACCCTTACCCTTAACCTAACCCTAACCCTTACCCTTACCCTTACCATAACCCTAACCCTAACCCTAATCCTAAACCTAACTCTAACCCTAACCGTAACCCTAACCCTAACCCTAACCCTAACCCTAACCATTATCCTTACACTAAACATATCCCTAACCCTAAACCTTACCCTAACCCTTTCCCTTACCCTAACCCTAACCCTAACCTTAATGCAAACCATAACCCTAACCGTAAACCTAACCCTTACTCTCACCCTAACCCTAACCCTAATCCTTACCCTAACCCTAAACCTAACCCTAACCCTAACCATAACCATAACCCTAACGCTTAACCTTACCCTTACCCTAACTCTAACCCTAAACCTAACCCATAAACCTAAACCTAATCCTAACCCTAACCCTAAACCTAACCCTAACCCTAACCCTAACCCTTAATCTTACCCTAACCCTAACCCTAACAATTACACTAACCCTAACCCTAACCCTAACCTTTACCCTAAAACTAACCCTAACCCTAACCCTAACCATTACCTTAACCCTGACCCTAACCCTAACCCAAATGCCTAATCCTAACCCTAAACCTAAACCTTACCCTTACCCTAACCCTAACCCTACCCTAACCCCTAATCCTCATCCTAACCCTAATCCTTCACCTTCCCCTAACCCTAACCCTAACCTTAACGCTAACCCTAACCCTAACTCTAACCCTAACCCTTACCCTTTCCCTAACCCTAACCCTAACCCAAACCTAACCCTAACCCTAACCCTAACCATAACCGTTAACCTTACCCTAAACCTAACCCTAACCCTAACATTAAACCTTACCCTTACCCTAAACCTAACCCTAACCCTAACCCTAACCCTAACGCTAACCCTAACCTTAACACCAACCCTAAACCTAACCCTAACCCTTACCCTTACCCTTACCCTAACCCTAACCCTAACCCTAACCCTAACCCTAACTCTAACCCTAACCATTACCCTTTCCCTAACCCTAACCCTAACCCAAACCTAACCCTAACCCTAACCCTAACCATAACCGTTAACCTTACCCTAAACCTAACCCTAACCCTAACATTAAACCTTACCCTTACCCTAAACCTAACCCTAACCCTAACCCTAACCCTAACGCTAACCCTAACCTTAACACCAACCCTAAACCTAACCCTAACCCTTACCCTTACCCTTACCCTAACCCTAACCCTAACCCTAATCCTAAACCTAACTCTAACCCTAACCGTAACCCTAAACCTTACCCTAACCCTAACCCTAACCCTAACCCTTATCCTTACCCTAAACCTAACCCTAACCCTAAACCTAACCCTAACCCTTACCGTTACCTTAACCCTAAACTTAACCCTAACTCTAACCCCTAACCCTAACCCTAACCCTAAACCTTACCCTTACCCTAAAGTTAAACCTAACCATAACCCCTAACCCTAAACCTAACCCTAACCCTTACCCTTACCCTAACCCTAACCCTAAACCTAACCCTAGCCCTAAACATAACCCGAACCCTAACCCTAACCCTAAAACTTACCCTTAAACTAACCCCTAACCCTAACCTAAACCTAACCCTAACCCTTACCCTTACCGTAACCCAAACCCTAACCCCTAACCCTAACCCCAAACCTTACCCTTACCCTAAAGTTAACCCTCACCCTAACACTTAACCCTAAACATAACCCTAACACTTACCCTTACCCTAACCCTAACCCTAACCCTAAACCTAACCCTAGCCCTAAACATAACCCGTACCCTAACCTAACCCTAAACCTTACCCTTAAACTAACCCCTAACCCTAACCTAAAGCTAACCCTAACCCTTACCCTTACCCTTACCGTAACCCAAACCCTAACCCCTAACCCTAACCCTAATCCTAACCCTAATCTTACCCCTATCCTAACCCTAAACCTAACCCTAAACCTAACCCTAACCCTTACCCTAACCCTAACCCTAACCCTAACCCTAATCCTAAGCCCTACCCTTACCCCAACCCTAATCCTAAACCTAACCCTAAAACTTACACTTACCCTTACCCTAAACCTAACCCTAACCGTAACCCTAATCCTAAGCATTACCTTAACCCTAACCTTAACCCTAACCCTAACACCAAACAGTAACCCTAACCCTAAACCTTATCCTTACACTAACCCTAACCCAAACCCTAACCCTTACCCTTCCCCTAACCCTAACCCTAACCCTAAGCCTAAACTTAATGATAAGCCTAACACTAACCCTAACCCTAACCCCTATCCCTAAACCTAACCTTTACCCTAACCTTAATCCTAACACTAACAGTAACCCTAACCCTTACCCTTACCCTAACCCTAACCCTAAACCTACCCCTAAACCTAACCCTAACCCTTACCCTTACCCTAACCCTAATCCTAAACCTTACCCTAACCCTAACCATAAGCCTAACCCTAACCCTAACCCTTACCCTTACCCTAACCCTAACCCTAAACCTAAACCTTACTCCATCACTAACCCTAACACTAACCCTTTCCCAAAACCTAACCCAAACCCTAATCCTAACCCTTATCCTTATCCTAAACCTAACCCTAAACCTAACCCTAACCCTAACTGTAACCTTAACGCTATCCCTAACCCTAACCCTTACCCTTAACCTAACCCTAACCCTAACCCTAACCCTTACCCTTACCCTAACGCTAACCCTAAACTTAACCCCAACCCTAAACCTAACCCTAACCCTAAGCCTAACCCTTACACTAACCCTAACCCTAACCCTAACCCTTACCCTTACCCTACTCCTAACCCTAACCCCAACCCTAAACCTAACCCTTACCCTAACCCTAACCCTAACCCTAACCCTAAACCTAATCCTCAACCTAAACCTAACCATTACCCTTACCCTAAACCTGACACTAAACCTAACGCTAACCCTAACCCTAACCCCTAAAGCTAACCCTAACCCTAACCCTAACCCTACCCTAACCCTAATCCTAACCCTAAACCTAACCCTAACCCTAACCCTAACCTAACCCAGACCCTAAATCTTACCCTTCCCCAAACTCTAACCCTAACCCTAAACCTAAACCTAACACTTACCGTAACCCTAAACCCAACCCTAACCCTTACCCTTACCCTAACCGTAACCTTAACCTTAACCCGAACCCTAAACCTAACCCTAACCCTAACCCTTACCCTAACTCTTACCCTAACACTAACCCTAACCCAACCCCAACCCTAACCGTAAGCCTTACCCTAACCCTAAACCTAAACCAAACCCTAACCCTAACACTTACTCTAAACCTAACCCTAACCCTTAC
>JANJXV010000047.1:3182500-3187500 GCA_024803745.1 Megascapheus bottae | reverse complement strand
AACCTAAACCTAACCCTAACCCTTACCATAACCCTAATCATAACCCTAACCCTAACACTTACCCTTACCCTAACCCTAACCCTTACACTAACTCTTACCCTAACCCTAACCCTAACCCAACCCCAACCCTAACCGTAACCCTTATCCTAACCCTAAACCTAACCCTTACCCTTACCCTAAACCTAATCCTAAACCTTATCCTTACCCTAACCCTAAACCTAACCCTAACCCTAACCCTTACCCTTACCCTAACCCTAACCCTAAACCTAACTCCAACCCTAACCCTAACACTAACCCTTTCCCAAAACCTAACCCTAACCCTAATTCTAACCCTTACCCTTACCCTAAACCTAACCCTAAACCTAACCTTAACCCTAACCGTAAACTTAACGCTATCCCTAACCCTAACCCTAACACTTACACTTACCCTACCCCTACCACTAACACTAATCCTAACCCTAACCCTAACCCTAACCCTTACCCTAACCCTAACCCTAAACCTAAGTCTAACCATAACCCTAACCCTAACTCCTAACCCGAACCCTAACCCTAAACCTAAACCTAATCCTAACACTTTCTGTAACCCCAACCCTACCATAACCCTTACCCTTAACCTAACCCTAACCCTAAACATAACCCGAACCGTAAACCTAACCCCAACCCTAACCCTTACCCTAACCCTAAACCTAACCCTAACCCTAACCCTAACACTTACCCTTACCCTAAACCTAACCCTAACCCTAACCCTTACCTTTCCCTAACCCTAACCCATACCCTAACCATAACCCTAACCCAAACCCTAACCCAAACCCTTACCCTAACACTAACCCTAACCCTAACCCCTAACCCAAACCCTTACCGTAAACATATCCCTAACCCTAACCCTTACCCTTACCCTAACCCTAACCCTTACCCTAAATCTAACCCTAACCCTAACCCTAACACCTAACCCTAACCCTAACACTTACCCTAACACTAACCCTAACCCTTACCCTAAATCTAACCCTAAACCTAACTCTTACCCTAACCGTAAACCTAAACCCAACCCTAACCCTTACCCTAAACCTAAACCTAAACCTAACCCTAACCCTAACCCTAACACTTACCCTTACCCTAAACCTAACCCTAACCCTAACCCTTACCCTTACCCTAACCCTAACCCTAAACCAAATCCTGACCCTAACCCTAACCCTTACCCTAAACATAACCCTAACCCAACTCCTAACCCAAACCCTTACCCTAACACTAACCCTAACCCTAACCCCTAACCCTAACCCTTATCTTAACCCTATCCCTAACCCTAAACCTTACCCCCCTTACCGTAACCCTAACCCCTCCCCAACTCTAACCCTAACCCTAACCCTAACACCTAACCCTAACCCTAACCATTCTCCTAACCCTAACCCTAACTCTTACACTAAATCTAACCCTAAACCTAACTCTTACCCTAACCCTAAACCTAACCCAAACTCTAACCCTAACCCTTACCCTAAACATAACCCTAACCCAAACACTAACCCTATCACTTACCCTAACACTAACCCTAACCCTAACTCCTAACACTAACCCTTACCGTAACCCTATCCCTAACCCTAACCCTTAACCTTACCCTAACCCTAACCCTTACCCTAACTTTAACCTTAACCCTAACCCTAACACCTAACCCTAACGCTTTCCCTAACCCTAACTCTTACCCTTACCATAAACCTAAACATAACCTTAATGCTAACACTGAACCTAACCCTAACCCTAACCCTAACCCTAACCCTTACCCTAAACCTAACCCTAACCCTAACACTAACCCTTACCCTTTCCCTAACCCTAACCCTAAACTTACACCTAACCCTAACTCTAACCCTAAACCTAACCCTTAACCTTACATTAACCCTTAACCTAATCCTAACCATAAGCCTAACCCTAACCCTTACCCTTGCCCTAACCATAACGCTAAAGCTAGCCTTAACACTAACCCTAACCCTAACCCCTAACTCTAACCCTAATCCGTACCCTTACCCTAAACCTAAACATAACTTTAATGCTAACACTGTACCTAACTCTAACCCTAACCCTAACCCTTAGCCTAAACCTAACTCTTACAATAACCCTAAACCTAACCCACACCCTAACCCTAAACCTAACCCTAAGCCTAACCCTAACCCTAACCCTTAACGCTAACCCTAACTCTAACCCTAACCCTACCCTAACCATAAACCTAACCCTAAACTTAACCCTAACCCTAACCCTAACCTAACACAGACCCTAAAGCTTACCCTTCCCCAAACTCTAACCCTAACCCTAAACCTAAACCTAACACTTACCGTAACCCTAACCCCAACCCTAACACTTACCCTTACCCTAACCCTAACCCTAACCTTAACCCGAAACATAAACCTAAACCTAACCCTAACCCTTACCATAACCCTAATCGTAACCCTAACCCTAACACTTACCCTTACCCTAACCCTAACCCTTACACTAACTCTTACCCTAACCCTAAACCTAACCCAACCCCAACCCTAACCGTAACCCTTACCCTAACCCTAAACCTAACCCTTACCCTTACCCTAAACCTAATCCTAAAACTTATCCTTACCCTAACCCTAAACCTAACCCTAACCCTAACCCTTACCCTTACCCTAACCCTAACCCTAAACCTAACTCCAACCCTAACCCTAACACTAACCCTTTCCCAAAACCTAACCCTAACCCTAATTCTAACCCTTACCCTTACCCTAAACCTAATCCTAAACCTAACCTTAACCCTAACCGTAACCTTAACGCTTTCCCTAACCCTAACCCTAACACTTACACTTACCCTACCCCTACCACTAACACTAATCCTAACCCTAACCGTAACCCTAACCCTTACCCTAACCCTAACCCTAAACCTAAGTCTAACCCTAACCCTAACCCTAACTCCTAACCCTAACCCTAACCCTAACCCTAAACCTAATCCTAACACTTTCCGTAACCCCAACCCTAACATAACCCTTACCCTTAACCTAACCCTAACCCTAAACATAACCCGAACCGTAAACCTAAACCCAACCCTAACCCTTACCCTAACTCTAAACCTAACCCTAACCCTAACCCTAACACTTACCCTAACCCTAAACCTAACCCTAACCCTAACCCTTACCATTCCCTAACCCTAACCCATACCCTAACCATAACCCTAAACCAAACCCTAACCCAAACCCTTACCCTAACACTAACCCTAACCCTAACCCCTAACCCTAACCCTTACCGTAACCATATCCCTAACCCTAACCCTTACCCTTACCCTAACCCTAACCCTTACCCTAAATCTAACCCTAACCCTAACCCTAACCCTAACACCTAAACCTAACCCTAACCCTTACCCTAACACTAACCCTAACCCTTACCCTAACCCTAACCCTAAACTTACACCTAACCCTAACTCTAACTCTAACCCTAACCCTTAACCTTACATTAACCCTTACCCTAATCCTAACCATAAGTCTAACCCTAACCCTTACCCTTGCCCTAACCATAACGCTAAAGCTAGCCTTAACACTAACCCTAACCCTAACCCCTAACTCTAACCCTAACCCGTACCCTTACCCTAAACCTAAACATAACTTTAATGCTAACACTGTACCTAAACCTAACCCTAACCCTAACCCTTAGTCTAAACCTAATTCTTACCATAACCCTAAACCTAACCCACACCCTAACCCTAAACCTAACCCTAAGCCTAACCCTAACCCTAACCCCTAACGCTAACCCTAACCCTAACCCTAACCCTACCCTAACCATAAACCTAACCCTAAACCTAACCCTAACCATAACCATAACCTAACCCAGACCCTAAACCTTACCCTTCCCCAAACTCTAACCCTAACCCTAAACCTAAATCTAACACTTACCGTAACCCTAACCCCAACCCTAACACTTACCCTTACCCTAACCCTAACCCTAACCTTAACCCGAACCCTAAACCTAAACCTAACTCTAACCCTTACCCGAACCCTAATCGTAACCCTAACCCTAACACTTACCCTTACCCTAACCCTAACCCTTACACTAACCCTAACCCTAACCCTAACCCTAACCCAACCCCAACCCTAACCGTAACCCTTACCCTAACCCTAAACCCAACCCAAACCCTAAACCTAACACTTACTCTAACCCTAACCCTAAACCTTACCCTTACCCAAACCCTTCCCCTAACCCTAACCCTAACCCTTACCCTAATCCTAACACTAACCCTAACCCTAACCCTTACCTTTACCCTAACCCTAACCCTAAACCTAACCCTAAACTTAATGCTAACCTTAACCCTAACCCTAACACTAACCCCTATCCGTAACCCTAACCCTTACCCTAACCCTAAACCAAACACTAACACTAACCCTAACCATTAAAATTACCCTAACCCTAACCCTAAACCTAATCCTGACCCTACCCCTAACCCTAACCCTAACTCTAACCCTAACCCTAACCCTTACCCTTACCCTAAAACTAAACATAACCTTAATGCTAACCCTGAACGTAACCCTAACCCTAACCTTAACCCTTACCCTAAACCTAACCCTAACCCTAAACCTAACCCTTACCCTTTCCCAAACCCTAACCCTAACCTTAACCCTAACCCTTACCCTTACCCTCACCCTAACCCTAACCCTAAACCTAAACCTAACCTTAACCCTAACCCTAAACCCTAACCTTACCATATGCCTAAACCTAACATTAACCCTAACCCTAATCCTAATCCTAACCCTTAACCTTACCCTCACCCTAACCCTAACCCTAAACCTTAACACTAACCCTAACCCTAACCCTAAACCTAACACTTACCCTTACCCTCACCCTAACCCTAACCCTAAACCTTCACACTAACCACAACCCTAACCCTAACCCTTACCCTTTCCCTAAAACTAACCCTAAACCTAACCCTAAACCTAACACCTAACCCTAACCCTAACCCTTACCCTAACCCTAACCCTAACCCTTACACTAACCCTAACCCTAACACT
>JANJXV010000047.1:3157500-3180000 GCA_024803745.1 Megascapheus bottae | reverse complement strand
ACCCTAACCTTACCCTAAAACTAACCATAACACTTAACCTAACCATAAACCTAAACCTAACCCTAACCCTAAACCTAACCCTTACCCAACCCTAACACTTACCCTAACCCTATCTCTAACCCTAACCCTAAACCTAAACTTAACCCTCACCCTTACCCTTACCCTGACCCTAACCGTAACCCTAAACCTGAACCTAACCCTAACCCTAACCCTTACCCTTATCTTAACCCTAACTCCAAACCTAACTCTAACCCTTACCCTTACCCTACACATAACCCTAATCCTAACCCTAACCCTAAAACTTACTCTTACCTAAAACTCACCCTAACGCTTAACCTAACCCTAACCCTAACCCTAACACTTACCCTTCCTTAACCCTAACCCTAACCATAACCATAGCCCCTAACCATAACCCTATCCCTAAACCTTACCCTTACCCTAACCCTAAACCTAACCCTAACCCTAACCCTAACCGTAACCCTAACCCCTAACCCTAACCATAACCCTAACCCTAACCTAACCCTTACCCTAACCCTAACCCTAACTTAACCCTAACCCTAACACTAACCCTAACACTAACACTTACACTAACCATAACCATAACCCTAACCCTAACCCTAAACCTAAGCCAAACCTTAACCCTAACCCTTACCCGAACCCTAACCCTAACCCTAACCCCTAACCCTAACCCTTAACCTAAACCTAACCCTTACACTATCCCTAACCCTAAACCTAAAACTAACCCTAACCTAAACCTTACACTAATCAGAACCCGAACCCTAACCCTAACCCTTACCCTTACCCTAACCTTAACCCTAACACTAACCCTAACCCTAACCCTTACCCTTCCCCTAACCCTAACCCTAAACCTAACCCTAACCTTAATGATAAGCCTAACACTAACCCTAACCCTAACCCCTATCCCTAACCCTAACCTTTACCCTAATCCTAACCCTAACACTAACAGTAACCCTAACCCTTACCCTTACCCTAACCCTAACCCTAAACCTAAACCTAAACCTACCCCTAAACCTAACCCTAACCATTACCCTTACCCTAAACCTAATCCTAAACCTTATCCTTATCCTAACCCTAAAACTAACCCTAACCCTAACCCTTACCCTTACCCTAATCCTAACCCTAAACCTAAACCTAACTCCAACCCTAACCCTAACACTAACCCTTTCCCAAAACCTAACCCTAACCCTAATTCTAACCCATACCCTTACCCTAAACCTAACCCTAAACCTAACCTTAACCCTAACCGTAATCTTAACGCTATCCCTAACCCTAAAACTAACCCTTACACTTACCCTAACCCTAACCCTAACCCTAACCCTAATTCTAACCCTAAACCTAACCCTAACCCTTACCCTAACCCTAACCTTAAACCTAAGGGTAACCCTAACCCTAACCCTAACTCCTAACCCTAACCCTAACCCTAACCCTAAACCTAATCCTAACACTTTCCGTAACCCCAACCCTAACATAACCCTTACCCTTAACCTAACCCTAACCCTAACCTTAACCCGAACCGTAAACCTAACCCCAACCCTAACCCTTACCCTAACCCTAAACCTAACCCTAACCCTAACCCTAACACTTACCCTTACCCTAAACCTAACCCTAACCCTAACCCTAACACTTCCCTTACCGTAACACTAACCCATACCCTAACCATAACCCAAACTGAAACCGTAACCCAAACCCTTACCCTAACACTAACCCTAGCCCTAACCCCTAACCCTAACCCTTACCGTAACCCTATCCCTAACCCTAACCCTTACCCTTACCCTAACCCTAACACTTACCCTAACTCTAACCCTAACCCTAACCCTAACACCTAACCCTAACCCTAACCCTTACCCTAACACTAACCCTAACCCTTACCCTAAATCTAACCCTAAACCTAACTCTTACCCTAACAGTAAACCTAAACCCAACCCTAACCTTTACCCTAACCCTAAACCTAAACCTAACCCTAACCCTAACCCTAAAACTTACCCTTAACCTAAACCTAACCCTAACCCTAACCCTTACCCTTATCCTAAAACTATACATAACCTTAATGCTAACCGTGAACCTAACCCTAACCCTAACCTTAACCCTTACCCTAAACCTAACCCTAACCCTATCCCTAACCCTTACCCTTTCCTAACCCTAAACCTAACCCTAACTCTAACCCTTACCCTTACCCTCACTCTAACCGTAACACTAACCTTAACCCTAACCCTAATCCTAACCCTAACCCATAACCTTACCCTCACCCTAACCCTAAACCCTAACACTAACCCTAACCCTAACTCTAACCCTAACCCTAACACTTACACTTACCCCCACCCTAAACCTAACCCTAAACCTTCACACTAACCCTAACCCTAACCCTAACCCTTACCCTTACCCTTACCCTACACCTAACCCTAAACCTAACCCTAACCCTAACACCTAACCCTAACCCTAACCCTTACCCTAACCCTAACCCTTACACTAACCCTAACACTAACACTAACCCTAACCCTAACACTTACCCTTACCCTAACCCTAAACCTTACCCTTACCCTAAACCTTAACATAGCCTTAATGCTAACACTGAACCTAACCCTATCCCTAACCCTAACCCTTACCCTAAACCTTACCCTAACCCTAACCCTAATCCTAACCCTAACCCTAACCCTAACCCTAATCCTAACCGTAACCTAACCATAACCTTAACCCTAACCCTTACCCTTACCCTAACTCTAACCCTAACCCTAACCTTCACCCTAACCCTTACCCTAAACCTACCCCTAACCCTAACCCCTGACCCTAACCCTAACCCTAACCCTAACCCTTACCCTAACCCTAACCGTAACCTTAATGCTAACACTAACATTAAACCTAACCCTTACCCTAACCCTCACCCTAACCCGAACCCTAACCACTACCCTAAACCTAACCCTAACCCTAACCTTTACCCTAACCCTAACCCTAACCCTTACCCTAACCCTAACCAATAACCCTTACCCTTAACCTTACCCTAACCCTAACCTTAATGCTAACCCTAACCCTAAGCCTAACATTTACCCTAACCCTAACCCTAATCCTTAGCATAAACCTAACCCTAATCCTAACCAAACCCTAAACCTAAACCTTACCCTAACCGTAAAACTTACCCTAACTCTATCCCTAACCCTAACCCTAACCTTACCCCTAACCCTTACCTTACCCTAACCCTAACCCTAAACCTAAACCTAACCTTAACCCAAACCCTAAACCCTAACCTTACCATATGCCTAAACCTAACCCTAAACCTAACCCTAATCCTAACCCTAACCCTTAACCTTACCCTAACCCTAACCCTAACCCTAAACCTTAACACTAACCCTAACCCTAACCCTAACCCTAACACTTACCCTTAACCTCACCCTAACCCTAACCCTAAACCTTCACACTAACCCTAACCCTAACCCTAAACCTTACCCTTACCCTAAACCTAACCCTAAAACTAACCCTAACCCTAACACCTAACCCTAACCCTAAACCTAACCCTTACCCTAACTCTAACCCTAACACTAACCCTAACACCTCACCCTAACCCTAACCCTTACCCTAACACTAACCCTAACCCTTACCCTAAATCTAACCCTAAACCTAACTCTTACCCTAACCGTAAACCTAAACCCAACCCTAACCCTTACCCTAACCCTAAACCTAAACCTAACCCTAACCCTAACCCTAACACTTACCCTTACCCTAAACCTAACCCTAACCCTAACCCTAAGCCTTACCCTTACCCTAACCCTAACCCTAAACCAAACCCTAACCCTAACCCTAACCCTTACCCTAAACATAACCCTAACCCAAATCCTAACCCTAACCCTTACCCTAACACTAACCCTAACACTAACCCCTAACCTTAAATCTTATCGTAACCCTATCCCAAACCCTAACCCTTACCATTACCCTAACGCTAACCCTTACCCTAACTGTAACACTAACCCTAACCCTAACACCTAACCCTAACCCTAACCCTTCCCCTAACCCTAACATTAACCCTTACCCTAAATCTAAACCTAAACCTAACTTTTACCCTATCCCTAAACCTAACCCAAACCCTAACACTAACCCTTACCCTAAACATAACCCTAACCCAAACACTAACCCTAACACTTACCCTAACACTAACACTAACCTTAACCCCTAACGCTAACCCTTACCGTAACCCTATCCCTAACCCTAACCCTAACCCTTACCCTAACCCTAACTCTAACCCTTACCCTAACCCTAAACATAACCTTAATACAAACACTGAACCTAACCTTAAACCTAACCATAACCCTTACCATAAACTAACCCTAACCCTAACACTAACCCTTACCCTTTCCCTAACCCTAACCCTAACCTTAAACCTAACCCTAACTCTAACCTTAACCCTAACCGTTACCCTTACCCTAACAATTACCCTAACCCTAACACCTAACTTTAACCCTAACCCTCACCCTTACCCTAAACCTAAACATAACCTTAATGCTAACATTGAACCTAACCCTAACCCTAACCCTAACCCTTACCCTAAACCTAACTCTTACCATAACCCTAAACCTAACCCAAACCCTAACACTAACCCTAACCCTAACACCTAACCCTAACCCTAACCCTTCCCCTAACCCTAACAGTAACCTGTACCCTAACCCTAACCCTAACCCTTACCCTTACCCTAACCCTAACCCTAACCCTAAACTTAATGCTAACCCTTACCCTAAACCTAACCCTAACCCCTATCCCTAACCCTAACCCTTACCCTAACCCTAACCCTAACACTAACACTAAGCCTAACCATTAAAATTACCCTAACCCTAATCCTAAACCTAACCCTAACCCTACCCCTAACCCTAACCCTACCTCTAAACCTAACCCTAACCCTTACCCTTACCCTAAACCTAAACATAACCTTAATGCTAACCCTGAACCTAACCCTAACCCTAACTTTAACCCTTAACCTTACCCTTCTCCTACTCCTAAACCTAATCCCAACCCTAAACTTAACCCTTACCCTAATCCTTACCCTAACCCTAAACCTAATCCTAACCCTAAACCTAACCCTTACCCTTACCCTAACCCTGACCCTAAACCTAACGCTACCCCTAACCCTAACCCATAACGCTAACCCTAACCCTAACCCTAACCCTACCCTTACCCTAAACCTAACCCTAAACCTAACCCTAACCCTAACCCTAACCTAACCCAGACCCTAAACCTTAAACTTCCCCAAACTCTAACCCTAACCCTAAACCTAACCCTAACACTTCCCGTAACCCTAACCACAACCCTAAACCTTACCCTTACCCTAACCCTAACCCTAACCTTAACCTGAACCCTAAACCTAACCCTAACCCTAACCCTTACCCTAACCCTAATCCTAACCCTAACCCTAACACTTACCCTTACTCTAACCCTAACCCTTACCCTAACTCTTACCCTAAACCTAACCCTAACCCTAACCCAACCCCAAGCCTAACCGTAACCCTTACCCTAACCCTAAACCTAACCCAAACCCTAAACCTAACACTTACTCTAACCCTAAACCTAACCCTAACCCCCAACCCTAACCCTTTCCCTAACTCTATCACTAACCCTAACCCTTACCCTTACCCTAACCCTAACCCTAATCGTAACACATAACCCTAACCCTAACCCTTCCCCTAATCCTAACCCTAACCCTTCCCCTAACCGTAACCCTAACACTAACCCTAACCCTAACCCTTACCCTTACCCTAACCCAAACCCTAACACTAACCCTAAACTTAATGCTAACCCTAACCCTAACCCTAACCCCTATCCCTAACCCTAAACCTTACCCTAACCCTAAACCAAACACTAACACTAACCCTAACCATTAAAATTACCCTAACCCTAACCCTAAACCTAACCCTGAACCTACCCCTAACCCTAACCCTAACTCTAACCCTAAACCTAACCCTTACCCTTACCCTAAAACTAAACATAACCTTAATGCTAACCCTGAACCTAACCCTAACCCTAACCTTAACCCTTGCCCTTAACCTAACCCTAACCCTAACCTAACCCTTACCCTTTCCCTAACCCTAAACCTAACCCTAACTCTAACCCTTACCCTTACCCTCACTCTAACCATAACACTAACCTTAACCATAAACCTAACCCTAACCTTAACCCTTACCCTTACCCTCAACCTAACCCTAACCCTAAACCTAAACCTAACCTTAACGCTAACCCTAAACCCTAACCTTACCATATGCCTAAACCTAACCCTAACCCTAACCCTAATCCTAACCCTAACCCTGAACCTTACCCTCACCCTAACCCTAAACGTTAACACTAACCCTAACCCTAACCCTAACACTTACCCTTACCCTCACCCTAACCCTAACCCTAACCCTAAACCTTCACAGTAACCCTAACCCTAACCCTAACCCTTACCCTTACCCTAAACCTAACCTTAAACCTATCCCTAACCCTAACACCTAACCCTAACCCTAACCCTTACCCTAACCCTAACCCTAACCCTTACACTAACCCTAACCTAACACTAACCCTAACCCTAACACTTACCCTTACCCTAACCACAAACCTTACCCTTAGTCTAAACCTTAAAATAGCCTTAATGCTAACACTGAACCTAACCCTAACCCTAACCCTAACCCTTAACCTAAACTTAACTCTAACCCTAACCCTAACCCTAACGTTACCCTTTCCCTAACCCTATCCATAAATTAAACCTAACCCTAACTCTTACCCTAAACCTAACCCTTACTCTTACCCAAACCCTTACCCTAATCCTAACCATAACCCTAACCCTAACCTTACCCCTACCATAACCCTAACCCTAAACCTAACCCTAACCCCTAACCCTAACACTAACCCTCACCCTTACCCTAACATTAACACTAACCCTAACCCTTACCCTTACCCTAACCCTAATCCTACCCCAACCCTAACCAAAACCTTAACCCTAACACTTACCCTTACCCTAACTCTATCCCTAACCTAAACTTCACCCTAACCCTTAACGTAACACTAACCCTAACCCCTGACCCTAACCCTAACCCTTACCCTAACCCTAACCGTAACCTTAATGCTAACACTAACATTAAACCTAACACTTACCATAACCCTCACCCTAACCCGAACCCTAACCACTACCCTAAACCTAACCCTAACCCTAACCCTAACCTTTAACCTAACCCTAACCCTTACCCTAACCCTAACCCTAACCCAAACCCTAAAGCTAACCCTAACCCTAACCCTAACCCCTAACCCTTACCCTTAACCTAACCCTAACCCTAACCTTAATGCTAACCCTAACCCTAACATTTACCCTAACCCTAACCCTAATCCTTAGCATAAACCTAACCCTAAGCCTAACCCTAACCCTAAACCTAAACATTACCCTAACCCTAAACCTTACCCTAACCCTACCCTAACCCTAACCCTAACCTTACCCCTAACCCATACCTTACCCTAACCCTAACCCTAACCCTAACTTTACCCTAAACCTAACCCTAACCCTAACCCTAAACCTAACCCTAACCCTAACCCTAACCCTAACACTTACCCTTACCCTAAACCTTAACCTAACCACTAACTCGAAGCCTAACCCTATCCCTTACCCTTATCCTAATTTCAAAACAAACCCTAACCCTAACCCTAACACTTTCCTTTACTCTAACCCTAAACCTAAACCTAACCCTAACCCTAACCCTAACCCTTACCCTTACCCTAACCCTAACCCTAACACTTACTCTAACCCTAACCCTAACTCTAACCCCTAACCCTAACCCTAACCCTTACTCTCACCCTTACCCCTACCTAATCCCAACCCTAACCCTAACCCTTACCCTAAACCTAACCCTAACACTTAACCTAACCATAAACCTAAACCTAAACCTTACCCTAAACCTAACCCTTACCCAACCCTAACCCTTACCCTAACCCTATCTCTAACCCTAACCCTAAACCAAACCTTAACCCTCACCCTTACCCTTACCCTGACCCTAACCGTAACCCTAACCCTGAGCCTAACCCTAACCCTAAAACTTACCCTTATCTTAACCCTAACCCCAAACCTAACTCTAACCCTTACCTTACCCTACACATAACCCTAATCCTAACCCTAACCCTAAACCTTACTCTTACCTAAAACTAACCCTAACGCTTACCCTAACCCTAACCCTAACCCTAACACTTACCCTTACCTTAACCCTAACACTAACCCTAACCCCTAACCCTAACCATAATCCTAACCCTAACCTTACCCTTACCCTAACCCTAACCCTAACTTAACCCTAACCCTAACACTAACCCTAACACTACCACACTAACCATAACCCTAACCCTAACCCTAAATCTAAGCCAAACCCTAACCCTAACCCTTACCCTAAACCTAACCCTAACCCTAACATTAACCCCTAACCTTAACCCTAACCATACCCTAACCCTAACCCTAACCCTTACCCTTACCCTAACCCTAACCCTTACCCCATTCCTAACCCTAAACCTAAAACTAACCCTAACCTAAACCTTACACTAATCAGAACCCTAAACCTAACTCCAACCCTTACCCTTACCCTAACCTTAACCCTAAAACTAACACTAACCCTAACCCTTACACTTCCCCTAACCCTAACCCTAAACCTAACCCTAACCTTAATGATAAGCCTAACACTAACTCTAACCCTAATCCCTATCCCTAACCCTAACCCTAACCTTTACCCTTCCCCTAACCCTAACCCTAAACCTAACCCTAAACTTAATGATAAGCCTAAACCTAACCCTAACCCAAACCCTAACCTTAACACTAATAGTAACCCTAACCCTTACCCTTACCATAACCCTAACCCTAAACCTAACCCTAAACCTACCCCTAACCCTAACCGTAACCCTAACCCTTACCCTAACCCTAACCCTAACCCTAACCCTAAACCTAACTCTAACCCTAACCCTTACCCTAACCCTAACCCTAACCCTAAACCTAAACCTAACTCCAACCCTAACCCTAACACTAACCCTTTCCCAAAACCTAACCCTAACCCTAATTCTAACCCTTACCCTTACCCTAAACCTAACCCTAAACCTAACCTTAACCCTAACCGTAACCTTAACGCTATCCCTAAACATAACCCTATACCTTATACTTACCCTAACCCTTACCCTAACCCTAATCCTAACCCTAACTCTAAACCCTACCCTAACCCTAACCCTAAACTTAAGTCTAACCCTAACCCAAACCCTAACTCCTAACCCTAACCCTAACCCTAACCCTAAACCTAATCCTTACACTTTCCATAACCCTAACCCTAACATAACCCTTACGCTTAACGTAACCCTAACCCTAACCTTAAACCGAACCGTAAACCTAACCCCAACCCTAACCCTTACCCTAACCCTAAAAATAATCCTAACCCTAACCCTAACACTTACCCTTACCCTAAACCTAAACCTAACCCTAACCCTAAACCTAACCCTTACCCTAACCCTAACCCATACGCTAACCATAACCCTAACCCAAACCCTAACCCAAACCCTTACCATAACACTAACCCTAACCCTAACCCCTAACCCTAACCCTTACCGTAACTCTATCCCTAAACCTAACCCTTACCCTTACCCTAACCCTAAAGCTTACCCTAACTAACCCTAACCCTAACACCTAACCCTAACCCTATACCTAACCCTAACACTAACCCTTACCCCATCCCTAACCCTAAACCTAAACCTAACACTTACCGTAAACCTAACCCCAACTCTAACCCTTACCCTTACCCTAACCCTAACCCTAACCTTAACCTGAACCCTAAACCTAACCAAAACCCTAACCCTTACCCTAACCCTAATCCTAACCCTAACCCTAACACTTACCCTTACCCTAACCCTAACCCTTACCCTAACTCTTACCCTAACCCTAACCCTAACCCAACCCCAACCATAATCGTAACCCTTACCCTAACCCTAAACCTAACCCAAACCCTAAACCTAACACTTACTCTAACCCTAACCCGAACCCTTACCCTTACCCTAACCCTAACCCTAACCCTAACCGTAACACCTAACCCAAACCCTAACCCTTCCCCTAACCCTAACCCTAACCCTTACCCTAACCCTAACCCTAACCCTAACCCTTACCCTTACCCTAAACCTAACCCTAACCCTAACCCTAAACTTAATGCTAACCTTAACCCTAACCCTAACCCTAACACCTATCCCTAACCCTAACCCTTACCCTAACCCTAAACCAAACACTAACACTAACCCTAACCATTAAAATTACCCTAACCCTAACCCTAAAGCTAACCCTAACCCTACCCCTAACCCTAACCCTAACACTAACCCTAACACTAACCCTTACCCTTACCCTAAAACTAAACATAACCTGAATGCTAACCCTGAACCTAACCCTAACCCTAACCTTAACCCTTACCCTAAACCTAACCCTAACACTAACCCTACCCCTTACCCTTTCCCTAACCCTAAACCTAACCTAACTCTAACCCTTACCCTTACCCTCACTCTAACCGTAACACTAACCTTAACCCTAACCCTAACCCTAAACCTAACCCTAAACCTTACCCTCACCCTCACCCTAACCCTAACCCTAAACCTAACCTTAACCCTAACCCTAAACCCTAACCTTACCATATGCCTAAACCTAACCCTAACCCTGACCCTAATCCTAATCCTAACCCTAACCCTTAACCTTACCCTCACCCTAACCCTAACCCTAAACCTTAACACTAAACCTAACCCTAACCCTAACCCTATCACTTACCCTTCTCCTCACCCTAACCCTAACCCTAAACCTTCACACTAACCCTAACCCTAACCCTAACCTTACCCTTACCCTAAAACTAACCCTAAACCTAACCCTAACCCTAACACCTAACCCTAACCCTAACACTTACCCTAACCCTAACCCTAACCCTTACACTAAACCTAACCTTAACACTAACCCTAACCCTAACACTTACCCTTACCCTAACCCTAAACCTTACCCTTACCCTAAACCTTAACATAGCCTTAATGCTAACACTGAACCTAAACCTAACCCTAACCCTTACCCTAAACCTAACCCTAACCCTAACCCTAACGCTTACCCTTTCCCTAACCCTAACCCTAACCTTAAACCTAACCCTACCTCTTACCCTAAACCTAACCATAACCCTAACCCTAACCTTACCCTTACCCTAACCCTAACCCTAAACCTAACCCTAACCCTAACCCTAACCCCTAACCTAACACTAACCCTCACCCTTACCGTAACATTAACACTAACCCTAACCCTTAACCTTACCCTAACCCTAATCCTAACCCTAACCCTAACCATAACCTTAACCCTAACACGTAACCTTACCCTAACTCTAACACTAACCCTAACCTTTACCCTAACCCTTACACTAACCCTAAACCTAACCCTAACCCCTGACCCTAACCCTAACCCTAAACCTAACCCTTACCCTTACCCTAACCCTAACCGTAACCTTAATGCTAACACTAACATTAAACCTAACCCTTACCCTAACCCTCACCCTTACCCGAACATTAACCACTACCCTAAACCTAACCCTAACCCTAACCCTAACCTTTACCCTAACCCTAACCCTAACCCTTACCCTAACCCTAACCCTAAACCTAATATTTACCCTAACCCTAACCCTAATCTTTAGCATAAACCTAACCCTAAAACTAACCCTAACCCAAAACCTAAACCTTACCATAACCCTAAACCTTACCCTAACCCTATCCCTAACCGTAACCCTAACCTTACCCCCAACCCTTACCTTACACTAATCCTAACCCTAACCCTTATTTACCCTAAACCTAACCCTAACCCTAACCCTAACCCTTACACTAACCCCTAACCCTAAGCCTAACCATCACACTTACCCCAACCCTAACCCTAACCCCTAAACCTAACCCTAACCCTAACTCTCACCCTTACCCCTACCTAATCCCAACCCTAACCCTAACCTTACCATAAACCTAACCCTAACACTTAGCCTAACCAAAAAGCTAAACCTAAACCTAACCCTAAACCTAACCCTTACCCAACCCTAACCCTTACCCTAACCCTATCTCTAAACCTAACCCTAAACCTAACCTTAACCCTCACCCTTACCCTTACCCTGACCCTAACCGTAACCTAACCCTGAACCAAACCCTAACCCTAACCCTTACCCTTCTCTTAAAACTAACCCCAAACCTAACTCTAACCCTTAACCTTACCCTACACATAACCCTAATCCTAACCCTCACCCTAAACCTTACTCTTACCTAAAACTCACCCTAACGATTCCCTAAACCTAACCCTAACCCTTACCCTAACCCTAACACTAACTTAACCCTAACCCTAACACTAACCCTAACACTAACACTTACACTAACCATAACCCTAACCCTAACCCTTACCCTTACCCGAACCCTAACTCTTACCCTATCCCTAACCCTAAACCTAAAACTAACCTTAACCTAAACCTTACACTAATCAGAACCCTAACCCTAACCCTAACCCTTACCCTTACCCTAACCATAACCCTAACACTAACCCTAACCCTAACCCTTACTCTTCCCCTAACCCTAACCCTATCCCTAACCCTAACCTTAATGATAAGCCTAACACTAACCCTAACCCTAACCCCTATCCCTAACGGTAACCTTTACCCTAACCCTAACCCTAACACTAACGGTAACCCTAACCCTTACCCTTATCCTAACCCTAACCCTAAACCTAAGCCTAAACCTACCCCTAAACCTAACCCTAACCCTTA
The DNA here is from genome assembly GCA_024803745.1 of Megascapheus bottae. Classification (NCBI taxonomy): domain Eukaryota; kingdom Metazoa; phylum Chordata; class Mammalia; order Rodentia; family Geomyidae; genus Megascapheus; species Megascapheus bottae. Next base: position 3,167,221 of record JANJXV010000047.1, on the reverse strand, counting down.
CCCTTACCCTAAACCTAATCCTAAACATTATCCTTACCCTAACCCTAAACCTAACCCTAACCCTAACCCTTCCCCTTACCCTAACCCTAACAATAAACCTAAACCTAATTCCAACCCTAACCCTAACACTAACCCTTTCCCAAAATCTAACCCTAACCCTAATTCTAAACCTTACCCTTACCCTAAACCTAAACCTAAACCTAACCTTAAACCTCACCGTAACCTTAACGCTATCCCTAACCCTAACCCTAACCCTTACACTTACCCTAACCCCTAACCCTAACCCTTACCGTAAACCTATCCCTAACCCTAACACTTAACCTTACCCTAACCCTAACCCTTACCCTAACTCTAACCCTAACCCTAACCCTAACACCTAACTCTAAACCTAACCCTTACCCTAACCCTAACCCAAACCCTTACCCTAAATCAAACTCTAAACCTAACTCTTACCCTAAACCTAAACCTAACCCAAACCCTAACCCTAACCCTTACCCTAAACATAACCCTAACCCAAACACTAACCCTAACACTTACCCTAACACTAACCCTAACCATAACCCCTAACGCTAACCCTTACCGTAACCCTATCCCTAACCCTAACCCTTACCCTTACCCTAAACCTAACCCTTACCCTAAATTTAACCTTAATCCTTACCCTAAGACCTAACCCTAACCTAACCCTAACCCTAACCCTAACACTTACCCTAAACCTAACCCTAACCCTAACACTAACCCTTACCCTTTCCCTAACCCTAAACCTAACCTTAAACCTAACCCTAACTCTAACCCTAACCCTTACCCTTACCCTTACCCCAACCCTTACCCTAATCCTAACCATAAGCCTAACCCTAACCCTTACCCTTGCCCTAACCATAACGCTAAACCTAGCCTTAACACTAACCCTAACCCTAACGCCTAACCCTAACCCTAACACTTACCCTTAACCTAAACCTAAACATAAACTTAATGCTAACACTGAACCTAACCGTAACCCTAACTCTAACTCTTACCCTAAACCTAACTCTTACCCTAACCCTAAACCTAACCCAAACCCTAACCCTAAACCTAACCCTAACCATAACCCTAACCCTAACACCTAACCCTAACCCTAACCCTTCCCCTAACCCTAACCCTAACCCTTACCCTAACCCTAACCCTAACCCTAACACTAACCATAACCCTAACCCATACCCTTACCCTAACCCTAACCCTAACCCTAACCTTAATGCTAACCCTTACCCTAACCCTAACCCTAACCCCTATCCCTAACAATAACCCTTACCCTAACACTAACCCTAACATTAACACTAAACCTAACCATTAAAATTATCCTAACCCTAACCCTAAACCTAACCCTAACCCTACCCCTAACCCTAACCTTAACTCTAACCCTAACCCTAACCCTTACCCTTACCCTAAACCTAAACATAACCTTAATGCTAACCGTGAACCTAACCCTAACCCTAACCTTAAACCTTACCCTAAACCTAACCCTAACCCTAACCTTAACCCTTACCATTTCCATAACCCTAAACCTAACCCTAACTCTAACCCTTACCCTTACCCTCACTCTAACTGTAACCGTAACCGTAACCCTAACCCTAACCCTAACCCCTAACCCCTAACCCTAACCCCAACTCTAACCCTAACCCTAACCCTTACCCATACCCTAAAACTAAACATAACCTTAATGCTAACCCTGAACCTAACCCTAACCCTAACCTTAAACCTTACCCTAACCCTAACCCTAAACCTAACCCTAACCCTTACCCTTTCCCGAACCCTAAACCTAGCCCTAACTCTAACCCTTACCCTTAACCTCACTCTAACCATAACACTAACCTTAACCCTAACCCTAACCCTAACCCTAACACTTACCCTTACCCTCACCCTAACCCTAACCCTAAACCTAAACCTAACCTTAACCCTAACCCTAAACCCTAACCTTACCATATGCCTAAACCTAACCCTAACCCTAACCCTAATCCTAACCCTAACCCTTAACCTTACCCTCACCCTATCCCTAACCCTAAACCTTCACACTAATCCTAAACCTAACCCTAAACCTTACCCTTACCCTAAACCTAACCCTAAACCTAACCCTAACCCTAACACCTAACCCTAACCCTAACCCTTACCCTAACCCTAACCCTAACCCTTACACTAACCCTAACGCTAACACTAACCCTAACCCTAACACTTACCCTTCCCCTAACCCTAAACCTTACCCTTACCCTAAACCTTAACATAGCCTTAATGCTAACACTGAACCTAACACTAACCCTAACCCTAACCCTTACCCTAAACCTAACCCTAACCCTAACCCTGACCCTAACGTTACCCTTTCCCTAACCCTAACCCTAACCTTAAACCTAACCCTAACTCTTACCCTAAACCTAACCATTACTCTTACCCAAAACCTTACCCTAATCCTAACCATAACCCTAACCCTAAACTTACCCTTACAATTACCCTAACCCTAACCCTTAACCTAACCCTAACCCTAACCCTAAACCCTAACCCTAACACTAACCCTCACCCTTCCCCTAACATTAACACAAACCCTACCCCTTACCCTTACCCTATCCCTAATCCTAAACCTAACCCTAACCATAACCTTAACCCTAACACTTACCCTTACCCTAACTCTAACCCTAACGCTAACCCTAACCCTAACCCTTACCCTAGCTCTAACCCTAACCGTAAACCTAACCTTAACCCTCACCCTTACCCTTACCCTGACCCTAACCGTAACCCTAACCCTGAACCTAACCCTAACCCTAACCCTTACCCTTATCTTAACCCTAACCCCAAACCTAACTCTAACCCTTACCCTTACCCTACACATAACCCTAATCCTAAGCCTAACCCTAAACCTTACTCTTACCTAAAACTAACCCTAACGTTTACCCTAACCCTAACCCTAACCCTAACACTTACCCTTACCTTAACCCTAACCCTAACCCTAACCCCTAACCCTAACCATAACCCTAACCCTAACCTTACCCTTACCCTAACCCTAACCGTAACTTAACCCTAACCCTAACACTAACCCTAACACTAACACTTACAATAACCATAACCCTAACCCTAAGCCTAAACCTAAGCCAAACCCTAACCCTAACCCTTACCCTAAACCTAACCCTAACCCTAACCTTAACCCCTAACCCTAACCCTTACCCTTACCCTAACCCTAACCCTAAACTTAACCCTAAACCTACCCCTAAACCTAACCCTAACCCTTACCCTTACCCAAACCCTAATCCTAAACCTTATCCTTACCCTAACCCTAAACCTAACCCTAACCCTAACCCTTACCCTTACCATAACCCTAACCCTAAACCTAAACCTAACTCCAACCCTAACCCTAACACTAACCCTTTCCCAAAACCTAACCCTAACCCAAATTCTAACCCTTACCCTTACCCTAAACCTAACCCTAAACCTAACCTTAACCCTAACAGTAACCTTAACGCTATCCCTAACCCAAACCCTAACCCTTATACTTACCCTAACCCTAACCCTAACCCTAATCCTAACCCTAACCCTAACCCTTACCCTAACCCTAACCCTAAACCTAAGTCTAACCCTAACCCTAACCCTAAATCCTAACCCTAACCCTAACCCTAAACCTAAACCTAATCCTTACACTTTCCATAACCCTAACCCTAACTTAACCCTTACGCTTAACGTAAGCCTAACCCTAACCTTAACCCGAACAGTAAACCTAACCCCAACCCTAACCCTTACCCTAATCCTAAACCTAATCCTAACCCTAACCCTAACACCTACCCTTACCCTAAACCTAACCCTAACCCTAACACTAACCCTTACCCTTACCCTAACCCTAACCCATACCCTAAACATAACCCTAAACCAAACCCTAACCCAAACCCTTACCCTAACACTAACCCTAACCCTAATCCCTAACCCTAACCCTTATCGTAACCCTATCCGTAACCCTAACCCTTACCCTTACCCTAACCCTAACCCTTACCCTAACTCTAACCCTAACCCTAAACCTAACACCTAACCCTAACCCTAAACCTTACCCTAACACTAACCCTTACCCCATCCCTAACTCTAAACCTAAACCTAACACTTACCGTAAACCTAACCCCAACCCCAACCCATACCCTTACCCTAACCCTAACCCTAAACTTAACCCAAACCCTAAACCTAACCCTAACCCTAACCCTTACCCTAACCCTAATCCTAACCCTAACCCTAACACTTACCCTTACCCTAACCCTAACCCTTACCCTAACTCTTACCCTAACCCTAAAACTAACCCAACCCCAACCCTAACAGTAACCCTTACCCTAACCCTAAACCTAACCCAAACCCTAAACCTAACACTCTAACCCTAACCCGAACCCTTACCCTTACCCTAACCCTAACCCTAACCCTAACCTTAACACCTAAGCCTAACGCTAACCCTTCCCCTAACCCTAATCCTAACCCTTACCCTAACCCTAACACTAACCCTAACCCTAACCCTTACCCTTACCCTAACCCTAACCCTAACCCTAACCCTAACCCTATACTTAATACTAACCTTAACCCTAACCCTAACCCCTATCCCTAACCCTAACCCTTAACCTAACCCTAAACCTAACACTAACACTAACCCTAACCATTAAAATTACCCTAACACTAACCCTAAACCTAACCCTAACCCTACCCCTAACCCTAACCCTAACTCTAACCCTAACCCTAACCCTTACCCTTAACCTAAACCTATCCCTACCCCTACCCCTTACCCTTTCCCTAACCCTAAACCTAACCTAAATCTAACCCTTACCCTTACCTTCACTCTAACCGTAACACTAAACTTAACCCTAACACTAACCCTAACCCTAACCCTTACCCTTACCCTAAAATTAAACATAACCTTAATGCTAACCCTGAACCTCACCCTAACCCTAAACCTAACCCTTACCCTTTCCCTAACCCTAAACCTAACCTAACTCTAACCCTTACCCTTACCCTCACCCTCAACCTAACCCTAAACCTAACCTTAACCCTAACCCTAAACCCTAACCTTACCACATGCCTAAACCTAACCCTAACCCTAACCCTAATCCTAATCCTAACCCTAACCCTTAACCTTACCCTCACCCTAACCCTAACCCTAAACCTTAACACTAACCATATCCCTAACCCTAACCCTAACACTTACACTTCTCCTCACCCTAACCCTAACCCTAAAACTTCACACTAACCCTAACCCTAACCCTAACTCTTACCCTTACCCTAAAACTAACCCTAAACCTAACCCTAACCCTAAAACCTAACCCTAACCCTAAACCTTACCCTAACCCTAACCCTAACCCTTACACTAAGCCTAACCCTAAACCTAAGTCTAACCCTAACTCTTACCCTTACCCTAACCCTAAACCTTACCCTTACCTAAACCTTAACATAGCCTTAATGCTAACACTGAAACTATACCTAACCCTAACCCTAACCCTTACCCTAAACCTAACCCTAACCCTAACACTAATGCTTACCCTTTCCCTAACCCTAACCCTAACCTTAAACCTAACACTACCTCTTAACCTAAACCTAACCCTTACTCTTACCCAAACCCTTACCCTAATCCTAACCATAACCCTAACTCTAACCTTACCCTTACCCTAACCCTAACCCTAAACCTAACCCTAACCCTAACCATAACCCCTAACCCTAACACTAGCCCTCACCCTTACCCTAACATTAACACTAACCCTAACCCTTACCCTTGCCCTAACCCTAATCCTAACCCTAACCCTAACCATAACCTTAACCCTAACACGTACCCTTACCCTAACTCTAACCCTAACCCTAACCTTTACCCTAACCCTTACCCTAACCCTAACTCTAACCCTAACCCCTGACCCTAACCCTAACCCTAACCCTAAACCTAACCCTTACCCTTACCCTAACCCTAACCGTAACCTTAATGCTAACACTAACATTAAACCTAACCCTTACCCTAAACCTCACCCTTACCAGAACCCTAACCACTACCCTAAACCTAACCCTAACCCTAACCCTAACCTTTACCCTAACCCTAACCCTAACCCTTACCCTAACCCTAACCCTAACCCTGACCCAAACCCTAAACCAAGCCCTAACCCTAACCCTAACCCCTAACCCTGAACCTTTACCTAACCCTAACCCTAACCTTATTGCTAACCCTAAACCTAACCCTAACCCTAAGATTTACCCTAACCCTAACCCTAATCTTTAGCATAAACCTAACCCTAAACCTAACCCTAACCCTAAACCTAAACCTTACCAAAACCCTAAACCTTACCCTAACCCTATCCCTAACCGTAACCCTAACCCTAATTTACCCTAAACCTAACCCTAACCCTACCCTAACCCTTACCCTAACCCTTACACTAACCCCTAACCCTAAGCCTAACACTATCCCTTACCCTTATCCTAATTTCAAAACAAACCCTAACCCTAACCCTAACACTTTCCTTTACCCTAACCCTAACCCAAACCCTTACCCTTACCCTAACCCTAACCCTAACCATAACACTTACCCTAACCCTAACCCTAACCCTAACCCCTAAACCTAACCCTAACCCTAACTCTCACCCTTACCCCTACCTAATCCCAACCCTAACCCTAACCTTACCCTAAACCTAACCCTAACACTTAACCTAACCATAAAGCTAAACCTAAACCTAACCCTAAACCTAACCCTTACCCAACCCTAACCCTTACCCTAACCCTATCTCTAAACCTAACCCTAAACCTAACCTTAACCCTCACCCTTACCCTTACCCTGACCCTAACCGTAAACTAACCCTGAACCAAACCCTAACCCTAACCCTTACCCTTATCTTAAAACTAACCCCAAACCTAACTCTAACCCTTACCCTTACCCTACACATAACCCTAATCCTAACCCTAACCCTAAACCTTACTCTTACCTAAAACTCACCCTAACGCTTACCCTAACCCTAACCCTAACCCTAACACTTACCCTAACCTTAACCCTAACCCTAACCCTAACCCCTAACCCTAACCATAACCCTAACCCTAACCTTACCCTTACCCTAACCATAACCCTAACTTAACCCTAACGCTAACACTAACCCTAACACTAACACTTACACTAACCATAACCCTAACCCTAACCCTAAACCTAAGCCAAACCCTAACCCTAATCCTTACCCTAACCCTAACCCTAACCCCTAAACCTAACCCTTACCCTAACCCTAACCCTAACCCTTACCCTTACCCTAACCCTAACCCTTACCCTATCCCTAACCCTAAACCTAAAACTAACCTTAACCTAAACCTTACACTAATCAGAACCCTAACCCTAACCCTAACCCTTACCCTAACCCTAACCATAACCGTAACACTAACTCTAACCCTAACCCTTACCCTTCCCCTAACCCTAACCCTAACCCTAACCCTAACACTAACCCTAACCCTAACCCCTATCCCTAACCGTAACCTTTACCCTAACCCTAACCCTAACACTAACAGTAACCCTAACCCTTACCCTTACCCTAACCCTAACCCTAACCTAACCCTAAACCTACCCATAAAACTAACCGTAACCCTTACCCTTACCCTAAACCTAACCCTAAACCTTATCCTTACCCAAACCCTAAACCTAACCCTAACCCTAACCCTTACCCTTACCCTAACCCTAACCCTAAACCTAAACCTAACTCCAACCCTAACCCTAACACTAACCCTTTCCCAAAACCTAACCCTAACCCTAATTCTAAACCTTATCCTTACCCTAAACCTAACCCTAAACCTAACCTTAACCCTATCCGTAACCTTAACGCTATCCCTAACCCTAACCCTAACCCTTACACTTACCCTAACCCTAACCCTAACCCTAATCCTAACCCTAACGCTAACCCTTACCCTAACCCTAACCCTAAACCTAAGTCTAACCCTAACCCTAACCCTAACTCCTAACCCTAACCCTAACCCTAACCCTAAACCTAATCGTAACACCTTCCGTAACCCTAACCCTAACATAACCCTTACTCTTAACCTAAACCTAACCCTAACCTTAACCCGAACCGTAAACCTAACCCCAACCCTAACCCTTACCCTAATCCTAACCCTAACCCTAACACTTACCCTTACCCTAAACCTAATCCTAACCCTAACCCTAACCCATACCCTAACCATAAGCCTAACCCAAACCCTAACCAAAACCTTTACCCTAACACTAACCCTAACTCTAACCCCTAACCCTAACCCTTACCGTAACCCTATCCCTAACCCTAACCCTTACCCTTACCCTAACCCTAACCCTTACCCTAACTCTAACCCTAACCCTTACCCTAAATCTAACCCTAAACCTAACTCTTACCCTAACTGTAAACCTAACCCCAACCCTAACCCTTACCTAACCCTAAACCTAACCCTAACCCTAACCCTGACACTTACCCTTACCCTAAACCTAACCCTAACCCTAACCCTAATCCTTACCCTTACCCTAACCCTAACCCTAAACCAAACCCTAACCCTAACCCTAACCCTTACCCTTACCCTTACCCTAACCCTAACCCTTACCCTAACTCTAACCCTAACCCTTACCCTAAATCTAACCCTAAACCTAACTCTTACCCTAACTGTAAACCTAACCCCAACCCTAACCCTTACCCTAACCCTAAACCTAAACCTAAACCTAACCCTAACCCTAACTCTTACCCTTACCCTAAACCTAAACCTAATCCTAACCCTAATCCTTACCCTTACCCTAACCCTAACCCTAAACCAAACCCTAACCCTAACCCTTACATACCCATAACCCTAAACCAAACCCTAACTCTAACCCTTACCCTAACACTAACCCTAAACCTAACCACTAACCCTAACCTTTATCGTAAACCTATCCCTATCCCTAACCCTAACACCTAACCCTAACCCTAACCCTTACCCTAACTCTTACCCTAACCCTAACCCTAACACCTAACCCTAACCCTAACCCTTACCCTAACTCTTACCCTAACCCTAACCCTAACACCTAACCCTAACCCTAACCCTTACCCTAAATCTAACCCTAAACCTAACTCTTACCTTAACCCTAAACCTAACCCAAACCCTAAGCCTAACCCTTACCCTAAACATAACCCTAACCCAAACACTAACCCTAACACTTACCCTAACACTAACACTAACCTTAACCCCTAACGCTAACCCTTACCGTAACCCTAACCCTAACCCTAACACCTAACCCTAACCCTAACCCTTACCCTAACTCTTACCCTAACCCTAACCCTAACACCTAACCCTAACCCTAACCCTTACCCTAAATCTAACCCTAAACCTAACTCTTACCTTAACCCTAAACCTAACCCAAACCCTAACCCTAACCCTTACCCTAAACATAACCCTAACCCAAACACTAACCCTAACACTTACCCTAACACTAACCCTAACCCTAACCCCTAACGCTAACCCTTACCGTAACCTATCCCTAACCCTAACCCTTACCCTTACCCTAAACCTAACCCTTACCCTAACTTTAACCTTAACCCTAAACCTAAGACCTAACCCTAACCCTAAACCTTACCCTAACCCTAACCCTAACTCTTAACCTTACCCAAAACCTAAACATAACCTTACTGCTAACACTGAACCTAACCCTAACCCTAACCCTAACCCTTACCCTAAACCTAACCCTAACCCTAACACTAATCATTACCCTTTCCCTAACCCTAACCCTAACCTTAAACCT
>JANJXV010000047.1:3147500-3155000 GCA_024803745.1 Megascapheus bottae | reverse complement strand
ACCTAAGTCTAACCCTAACCCTAACCCTAAACCTAATCCTTACGCTTTGCATAACCCTAACCCTAACATAACCCTTACGCTTAACCTAACCCTAACCCTAACCTTAACCCGAACCGTAAACCTAACCCCAACCCTAACCCTTACCCTAAACCTAACCCTAACCCTAACCCTAACCCTAACGCTTACCCTTTCCCTAACCCTAACCCTAACCTTAAACCTAACCCTACCTCTTACCCTAAACCTAATCCTTACTCTTACCCAAACCCTTACCCTAATCCTAACCATAACCCTAACCCTAACCTTACCCTTACCCTAACCCTAACCCTAAAACTTACCCTAACCCTAACCCTAACACCTAACCCTAACAGTAACCCTCACCCTTACCCTAACATTAACACTAACCCTAACCCTTACCCTTACCCTAACCCTAATCCTAACCCTAACCCTAACCATAACCTTAACCCTAACACGTACCCTTACCCTAACTCTAATCCTAACCCTAACCTTTACCCTAACCCTTACCCTAACCCTAACCCTAACCCTAACCCCTCACCCTAACCCTAACCCTAAACCTAACCCTTACCCTTACCCTAACCCTAACCGTAACCTTAATGCTAACACTAACATTAACCCTAACCCTTACCCTAACCCTAACCCTAACCTTACCCCTAACCCTTACCTTACCCTAACCATAACCCTAAACCTAACTTTACCCTAAACCTAACCCTAACCCTAACCCTAAACCTAACCCTAACCCTAACCCTAACCCTTAGCCTTATCCGAACCCTTACCCTAACCCCTAACCCGAAGCCTAACCCTATCCCTTACCCTTATCCTAATTTCAAAACAAACCCTAACCCTAACCCTAACACTTTCCTTTACTCTAACCCTAATCCTAAACCTGAACCTAACCCTAACCCTAACCCTTACCCTTACCCTAACCCTAACCCTAACACTTATTCTAACCCTAACCCTAACCCTAACCCCTAACCCTAACCCTAACCCTAACTCTCACCCTTACCCCTACCTAATCCCAACCCTAACCCTAACCCTTACCCTAAACCTAACCCTAACACTTAACCTAACCATAAACCTAAACCTAAACCTAACCCTAAACCTAACCCTTACCCAACCCTAACCCTTACCCTAACCCTATCTCTAACCCTAACCCTAAACCTAACCTTAACCCTCACCCTTACCCTTACACTGACCCTAACCGTAACCCTAACCCTGAACCTAACCCTAACCCTAACCCTTACCCTTATCTTAACCCTAACCCCAAACCTAACTCTAACCCTTACCCTTACCCTACACATAACCCTAATCCTAACCCTAACCCTAAACCTTACTCTTACCTAAAACTAACCCTAACGCTTACCCTAACCCTAACCCTAACCCTAACACTTACCCTTACCTTAACCCTAACCCTAACCCTAACCCCTAATCCTAACCATAACCCTAACCCTAACCTTACGCTTACCCTAACCCTAACCCTAACTTAACCCTAACCCTAACACTAACCCTAACACTAACACTTACACTAACCATAACCCTAACCATAACCCTAAATCTAAGCCAAACCCTAACCCTAACCCTTACCCTAAACCTTACCCTAACCCTAACCTTAACCCCTAACCCTAACCCTTACCCTAACCCTAACCCTAACCCTTACCCTTATCCTAACCCTAACCCTTACCCCATCCCTAACCCTAAACCTAAAACTAACCCTAACCTAAACCTTACACTAATCAGAACCCTAGCCATAACTCTAACCCTTACCCTTACCCTAACCTTAACCCTAACACTAACCCTAACTCTAACCCTTACCCTTCCCCTAACCCTAACCCTAAACCTAACCCTAACCTTAATGATAAGCCTAACACTAACCCTAACCCTAACCCCTATCCCTAACCCTAACCCTAACCCTTACCCTTCCCCTAACCCTAACCCTAAACCTAACCCTAACCTTAATGATAAGCCTAACCCTTACCCTAACCCTCACCCTTACCCGAACCCTAACCACTACCCTAAACCTAACCCTAACCCTAACCCTAACCTTTACCCTAACCCTAACCCTAACCCTTACCCTAACCCTAACCCTAACCAAAACCCAAACCCTAAACCTAACCCTAACCCTAACCCTAACCCCTAACCCTTAGCCTTTACCTAACCCTAACCCTAACCTTATTGCTAACCCTAACCCTAACCCTAACCCTAAGATTTACCCTAACCCTAACCCTAATCTTTAGCATAAACCTAACCCTAAACCTAAAACTAACCCTAAACCTAATCCTTACCAAAACCCTAAACCTTACCCTAACCCTATCCCTAACCCTAACCCTAACCTTACCCCTAACCCTTACCTTACACTAACCCTAGCCCTAACCCTAATTTACCCTAAACCTAACCCTAACCCTAACCCTAACCCTAACCCTAACCCTAACCCTTACACTAACCCTTACACTAACCCCTAACCCTAAGCCTAACACTATCCCTTACCCTTATCCTAATTTCAAAACAAACCCTAACCCTAACCCTAACACTTTCCTTTACCCTAACCCTAACCCTAACCCTTACCCTTACCCTAACCCTAACCCTAACCATAATACTTACCCTAACCCTAACCCTAACCCTAACCCCTAAACCTAACCCTAACCCTAACTCTCACCCTTACCCCTACCTAATCCCAACCCTAACCCTAACCTTACCATAAACCTAACCCTAACACTTAACCTAACCATAAAGCTAAACCTAAACCTAACCCTAAACCTAACCCTTACCCAACACTAACCCTTACCCTAACCCTATCTCTAAACCTAACCCTAAACCTAACCTTAACCCTCACCCTTACCCTTACCCTGACCCTAACCGTAACCCTAACCCTGAACCTAACCCTAACCCTAACCCTTACCCTTATCTTAACCCTAACCCCAAACCTAACTCTAACCCTTACCCTTACCCTACACATAACCCTAATCCTAACCCTAACCCTAAACCTTACTCTTACCTAAAACTCACCCTAAGGCTTACCCTAACCCTAACCCTAACCCTAACCCTAACACTTAACCTTACCTTAACCCTAACCCTAACCCTAACCCCTAACCCTAACCATAACCCTAACCCTAACCTTACCCTTACCCTAACCCTAACTTAACCCTAACCCTAACACTAACCCTAACACTAACACTTACACTAACCATAACCCAAACCCTAACCTTAACCCTTACCCTAAACCTAACCCTAACCCTAACCCTACCCCTTACCCTTTCCCTAACCCTAAACCTAACCTAACTCTAACCCTTACCCTTACGCTCACTCTAACCGTAACACTAACCTTAACCCTAACCCTAACCCTAACCCTAACCCTAACCCTTACCCTCACCCTCACCCTATCCCTAACCCTAAACCTAACCTTAACCCTAACCCTAAACCCTAACCTTACCATATGCCTAAACCTAATCCTAACCCTAACCCTAATCCTAATCCTAACCCTAACCCTTAACCTTACCCTCACCCTAACCCTAACACTAAACCTTAACACTAAACCTAACCCTAACCCTAACACTTACCCTTCTCCTCACCCTAACCCTAACCCTTAACCTTCACACTAACCCTAACCCTAACCCTAACCTTACCCTTACCCTAAAACTAACCCTAAACCTAACCCTAACCCTAACACCTAACCCTAACCCTAACACTTACCCTAACCCTAACCCTAACCCTTACACTAACCCTAACCCTAACACTAACCCTAACCCTAACACTTACCCTTACCCTAACCCTAAACCTTACCCTTACCCTAAACCTTAACATAGCCTTAATGCTAAAACTGAACCTAAACCTAACCCTAACCCTTACCCTAAGCCTAACCCTAACCCTAAACCTAACCCTAACCCTAACCCTAACCCCTAACCCTAACACTAACCCTCACCCTTACCCTAACATTAACACTAACACTAACCCTTAACCTTACCCTAACCCTAATCCTAACCCTAACCCTAACCATAACCTTAACCCTAACACGTAACCCTACCCTAACTCTAACCCTAACCCTAACCTTTACCCTAACCCTTACCCTAACCCTAACCCTAAACCTAACCCTTACCCTTACCCTAACCCTAACCGTAACCTTAATGCTAACACTAACATTAAACCTAACCCTTACCTTAACCCTCACCCTTACCCGAACCCTAACCACTACCCTAAACCTAACCCTAACCCTAACCCTAACCTTTACCCTAACTCTAACCCTAACCCTAACCCTAACCCTAACACAAACCCTAAACCTAACCCTAACCCTAACCCCTAACCCTTAAACTTAACCTAACCCTAACCCTAACCTTAATGCTAACTCTAACCCTAACCCTAACCCTAATATTTACCCTAACCCTAACCCTAATCTTTAGCATAAACCTAACCATAAACCTAACCCTAACCCTAAACCTAAACTTTACCATAACCCTAAACCTTACCCTAACCCTATCCCTAACCCTAACCCTAACCTTACCCCCAACCCTTACCTTACACTAACCCTAACCCTAACCCTAATTTACCCTAAACCTAACCCTAACCCTAACCCTAACCCTTACCCTAACCCTTACACTAACCCCTAACCCTAAGCCTAACACTATCCCTTACCCTTATCCTAATTTCAAAATAAACCCTAACCCTAACCCTAACACTTTCCTTTACCCTAACCCTAACCCTAACCCTTACCCTTACCCTAACCCTAACCCTAACCATAACACTTACCCTAACCCTAACCCTAACCCCTAACCCTAACCCTAACCCTAACTCTCACCCTTACCCCTACCTAATCCCAACCCTAACCCTAACCTTACCCTAAACCTAACCCTAACACTTAGCCTAACCAAAAAGCTAAACCTAAACCTAACCCTAAACCTAACCCTTACCCAACCCTAACCCTAACCCTAACCCTAACCCCTAACCCTAACCATAACCCTAAACCTAACCTTACCCTTACCCTAACCCTAACCCTAACTTAACCCTAACCCTAACACTAACCCTAACACTAACACTTACACTAACCATAACCCTAACCCTAACCCTAAACCAAAGCCAAACCCTAACCCTAACCCTTACCCTAACCCTAACCCTAACCCCTAACCCTAACCCTTACCCTAACCCTAACCCTAACCCTTACCGTTACCCTAACCCTAACTCTTACCCTATCCCTAACCCTAAACGTAAAACTACCCTTAACCTAAACCTTACACTAATCAGAACCCTAACCCTAACCCTAACCCTTACCCTTACCCTAACCATAACCCTAACACTAACCCTAACCCTAACCCTTACCCTTCCCCTAACCCTAACCCTATCCCTAACCCTAACCTTAATGATAAGCCTAACACTAACTCTAACCCTAACCCCTATCCCTAACCGTAACCTTCACCCTAACCCTAACCCTAACACTAACAGTAACCCTAACCCTTACCCTTACCCTAACCCTAACCCTAAACCTAAGCCTAAACCTACCCCTAAACCTAACCCTAACCCTTACCCTTACCCTAAACCTAATCCTAAACATTATCCTTACCCTAACCCTAAACCTAACCCTAACCCTAACCCTTACCCTTACCCTAACCCTAACCCTAAACCTAAACCTAACTCCAACCCTAACCCTAACACTAACCCTTTCCCAAAACCTAACCCTAACCCTTATTCTAAACCTTACCCTTACCCTAAACCTAACCCTAAACCTAACCTTAAACCTAACCGTAAACTTAACGCTATCCCTAACCCTAACCCTGACCCTTATACTTACCTTAACCCTAACCCTAACCCTAATCCTAACCCTAACACTAAACCTTACCCTAACCCTAAGCCTAAACCTAAGTCTAACCCTAACCCTAACCCTAACTCCTAACCCTAACCCTAACCCTAACCCTAAACCTAATCGTAACACCTTCCGTAACCCTAACCCTAACATAACCCTTACCCTTAACCTAACCCTAACCCTAACCTTAACCCGAACCGTAAACCTAACCTCAACCCTAACCCTTACCCTAACCCTAAACCTAACCCTAACCCTCACCCTAACACTTACCCTTACCCTAAACATAACCCTAACCCTAACCCTAACCCTTACCCTTACCCTTACCCTAACCCTAACCCATACCCTAACCATAAGCCTAACCCAAACCCTAACCCAAACCCTTACCCTAACACTAACCCTAACCCTAACCCCTAACCCTAACCCTTACCCTTACCCTAACCCTAAACCTTACCCTAACTCTAACCCTAACCTCAACTCTATCCCTAACCCTAACCCTTACCCTTACCCTAAAACTAAACATAACCTTAATGCTAACCCTGAACCTAACCCTAACCCTAACCTTAACCCTTACCCTAACCCTAACCCTAACCCTTACCCTTTCCCTAACCCTAAACCTAACCCTAACTCTAATCCTTACCCTTACCCTCACTCTAACCATAACACTAACCTTAACCCTAACCCTAACCCTAACCGTAACCCTTACCCTTACCCTCACCCTAACCCTAACCATAAACCTAACCTAACCTTAACCCTAACCCTAAACCCTAACCTTACCATATGCCTAAACCTAACCCTAACCCTAACCCTAATCCTAACCCTAACCCTTAACCTTACCCTCAACCTAACCCTAACCCTCAACCTTCACACTAATCCTAAACCTAACCCTAACACTTACCCTTACCCTAAACCTAACCCTAAACCTAACCCTAACCCTAACACCTAACCCTAACCCTAACCCTTACCCTAACCCTAACCATTACACTAACCCTAACGCTAACACTAACCCTAACCCTAACACTTACCCTTACCCTAACCCTAAACCTTACCCTTACCCTAAACCTTAACATAGCCTTAATGCTAACACTGAACCTAACCCTAACCCTAACCCTAACCCTAACCCTTACCCTAAACCTAACCCTAACCCTAACCTTAACCCTAACGTTACCCTTTCCCTAACCCTAACCCTAACCTTAAACCTAACCCTAACTCTTACCCTAAACCTAACCATTACCCTTACCCAAAACCTTACCCTAATCCTAACCATAACCCTAACCCTAAACTTACCCTTACCCTTACCCTAACCCTAACCCTAAACCTAACCCTAACCCTAACCCTAACCCCTAACCCTAACACTAACCCTCACCCTTCCCCTAACATTAACACAAACCCTAACCCTTACCCTTACCCTATCCCTAATCCTAACCCTAACCCTAACCATAACCTTAACCCTAACACTTACCCTTACCCTAACTCTATCCCTAACCCTAACCCTAACCCTAACCCTTACCCTATCTCTAACCCTAACCCTAAACCTAACCGTAACCCTCACCCTTACCCTTACCCTGACCCTAACCGTAACCCTAACCCTGAACCTAACCCTAACCCTAACCCTTACCCTTATCTTAACCCTAACCCCAAACCTAACTCTAACCCTTACCCTTACCCTACACATAACCCTAATCCTAACCCTAACCCTAAAC
>JANJXV010000047.1:3135000-3142500 GCA_024803745.1 Megascapheus bottae | reverse complement strand
TTACCGTAACCTATCCCTAACCCTAACCCTTACCCTTACCCTAAACCTAACCCTAACCCTAACTTTAACCTTAACCCTAAACCTAAGACCTAACCCTAACCCTAAACCTTACCAAAACCCTAACTCTTACCCTTACCCTAAACCTAAACATAACCTTAATGCTAACACTGAACCTAACCCTAACCCTAACCCTAACCCTTACCCTAAACCTAACCTAACCCTAACACTAACCATTACCCTTTCCCTAACCCTAACCCTAACCTTAAACCTAACCCTAACTCTAACCCTAACCCTAACCCTTACCCTTACCCCAACCCTTACCCTAATCCTAACCATAAGCCTAACCCTAACCCTTACCCTTGCCCTAACCATAACCCTAAACCTAGCCTTAACACTAACCCTAACCCTAACGCCTAACCCTAACCCTAACACTTACCCTTACCCTAAACCTAAACATAAACTTAATGCTAACACTGAACCTAACCGTAACCCTAACTCTAACCCTTACCCTAAACCTAACTCTTACCCTAAACCTAAACCTAACCCAAACCCTAACCCTAACCCTAACCCTAACCATAACCCTAACCCTAACACCTAACCCTAACCCTAACCCTTCCCCTAACCCTAACCCTAACCCTTAACCTAACCCTAACACTAACACTAACCATAACCCTAACCCATACCCTTACCCTAACCCTAACCCTAACCCTAACCTTAATGCTAACCCTTACCCTAACCCTAACCCCTATCCCTAACCCTAACCCTTACCCTAACACTAACCCTAACACTAACACTAACCCTAACCATTAAAATTACCCTAACCCTAACCCTAAACCTAACCCTAACCCTACCCCTAACCCTAACCTTAACTCTAACCCTAACCCTAACCCTTACCCTTTCCCTAAACCTAAACATAACCTTAATGCTAACCGTGAACCCAACCCTATGCCTAACCTTAAACCTTACCCTAAACATAACCCTAACCCTAACCTTAACCCTTACCCTTTCCATAACCCTAAACCTAACCCTAACTCTAACCCTTACCCTTACCCTCACTCTAACCGTAACCCTAACCCTAACCCTAACCCTAACCCCTAACCCTAACCCTAACTCTAACCCTAACCCTAACCCTTACCCTTACCCTAAAACTAAAAATAACCTTAATGCTAACCCTGAACCTAACCCTAACCCTAACCTTAACCCTTACCCTAACCCTAACCCTAACCCTAACCCTTACTCTTTTCCAAACCCTAAACCTAACCCTAACTATAACCCTTAACCTTACCCTCACTCTAACCGTAACACTAACCCTAACCCTAACCCTAACCCTAACCCTTACCCTTACCCTCACCCTAACCCTAACCCTAAACCTAAACCTAACCTTAACCCTAACCCTAAACCCTAACCTTACCATATGCCTAAACCTAACCCTAACCCTAACCCTAATCCTAACCCTAACCCTTAACCTTACCCTCACCCTAACCCTAACCCTAAACCTTCACAGTAACCCTAACCCTAACCCTAACCCTTACCCTTACCCTAAACCTAACCCTAAACCTAACCCTAACCCTAACACCTAACCCTAACCCTAACCCTTACCCTAACCCTAACCCTAACCCTTACACTAACCCTAACGCTAACACTAACCCTAACCCTAACACTTACCCTTACCCTAACCCTAAACCTTACCCTTACCCTAAACCTTAACATAGCCTTAATGCTAACACTGAACCTAACCCTAACCCTAACCCTAACCCTTACCCTAAACCTAACCCTAACCCTAACCCTAACCCTAACGTTACCCTTTCCCTAAACCTAACCCTAACCTTAAACTTAACCCTAACTCTTACCCTAAAACTAACCATTACTCTTACCCAAAACCTTACCCTAATCCTAACCGCAACCCTAACCCTAAACTTACCCTTACCCTAACCCTAACCATAAACCTAACCCTAACCCTAATCCTAACCCCTAACCCTAACACTAACCCTCACCCTTACCCTAACATTAACACAAACCCTAACACTTACCCTTACCCTAAACATAATCCTAACCCTAACCCTAACCATAACCTTAACCCTAACACTTACACTTACCCTAACTCTAACCCTAACCCTAACCTTCACCGTAACCCTTAACCTAAACCTAACCCTAACCCTAACCCTAACCCCTGAACCTTACCCTTACCCTAACCCTAACCGTAACCTTAATGCTAACACTAACATTAAACCTAACACTTACCCTAACCCTCACCCTAACCCGAACCCTAAACACTACCCTAAACCTAACCCTAACCCTAACCCTAATCTTTGCCCTAACCCTAACCCTAACCCTTACCCTAACCCTAACCCTAACCCAAACCCTAAACCTAACCCTAACCCTAACCCTAACCCTAACCCCTAACCCTTACGCTTAACCTAACCCTAACCCTAACACTAACACTAACAGTAACCCTAACCCTTACCCTTACCCTAACCCTAACCCTAAACCTAACCCTAAACCTACCCCTAAACCTAACCCTAACCCTTACCCTTACCCAAACCCTAATCCTAAACCTTATCCTTAACCTAACCCTAAACCTAACCCTAACCCTAACCCTTACCCTTACCCTAACCCTAACCCTAAACCTAAACCTAACTCCAACCCTAACCCTAACACTAACCCTTTCCCAAAACCTAACCCTAACCCTAATTCTAACCCTTACCCTTACCCTAAACCTAACCCTAAACCTAACCTTAACCGTAACCTTAACGCTATCCCTAACCCTAACCCTAACCCTTATACTTACCCTAACCCTAACCCTAACCCTAATCCTAACCCTAACCCTAACCCTTACAGTAACCCTAACCCTAAACCTAAGTCTAACCCTAACCCTAACCCTAACTCCTAACCCTAACCCTAACCCTAAACCTAATCCTTACACTTTCCATAACCCTAACCCTAACATAACCCTTACGCTTAACGTAACCCTAACCCTAACCTTAACCCGAACCGTAAACCTAACCCCAACCCTAACCCTTACCCTAACCCTAAACCTAATCCTAACCCTAACCCTAACACTTACCCTTACCCTAAACCTAACCCTAACCCTAACCCTATCCCTTACCCTTACCCTAAACCTAACCCATACCCTAACCATAACCCTAACCCAAACCCTAACCAAAAACCTTACCCTAACACTAACCCTAACCCTAACCCCTAACCCTAACCCTTACCGTAACCCTATCCCTAACCCTAACCCTTACCCTTATCCTAACCCTAACCCTTACCCTAACTCTAACCCTAACCCTAACCGTAACACCTAACCCTAACCCTAAACCTTAGCCTAACACTAACCCTTACCCCATCCCTAACTCTAAACCTAAACCTAACACTTACCGTAGACCTAACCCCAACCCAAACCCATACCCTTACCCTAACCCTAACCCTAATCTTAACCCGAACCCTAACCCTAACCCTAACCCTAACCCTTACCCTAACCCTAATCCTAACCCTAACCCTAACACTTACCCTTACCCTAACCCTAACCCTTTCCCTAACTCTTACCCTAACCCTAACCCTAACCCAACCCCAACCCTAACCGTAACCCTTACATTAACCCTAAACCTAACCCAAACCCTAAACCTAACACTTACTCTAACCCTAACCCGAAACCTTACCCTTACCCTAACATTAACCCTTACCCTAACACTAACAGTAACCCTAACCCTAACCCTTACCCTTACCCTTACCCTAACCCTAACCCTAAACTTAATGCTAACCTTAACCCTAACCCTAACCCTAACCCCTATCCCTAACCCTAACCCTTACCCTAACCCTAAACCAAACACTAACACTAACCCTAACCATTAAAATTACCCTAACCCTAACCCTAAACCTAACCCTAACCCTACCCCTAACCCTAACCCTAACCCCTAACCCTTACCCTTTACCTAACCCTAACCCTAACCTTATTGCTAACCCTAACCCTAACACTAAGATTTACCCTAACCCTAACCCTAATCTTTAGCATAAACCTAACCCTAAACCTAACCCTAACCCTAAACCTAAACCTTACCAAAACCCTAAACCTTACCCTAACCCTATCCCTAACCCTAACCCTAACCTTACCCCTAACCCTTACCTTACACTAACCCTAACCCTAACCCTAATTTACCCTAAACCTAACCCTATCCCTAACCCTAACCCTAACCCTTACACTAACCCTTACACTAACCCCTAACCCTAAGCCTAACACTATCCCTTACCCTTATCCTAATTTCAAAACCAACCCTAACCCTAACCCTAACACTTTCCTTTACCCTAACCCTAACTCTTACCCTTACCCTTACCCTAACCCTAACCCTAACCATAACACTTACCCTAACCCAAACCTAACCCTAGCCCCTAAACCTAACCCTAACCCTAACTCTCACCCTTACCCCTACCTAATCCCAACCCTAACCCTAACCTTACCCTAAACCTAACCCTAACACTTAACCTAACCATAAAGCTAAACCTAAACCTAACCCTAAACCTAACCCTTACCCAACCCTAACCCTTACCCTAACCCTATCTCTAACCCTAACCCTAAACCTAACCTTAACCCTCACCCTTACCCTTACCCTGAACCTAACCGTAACCCTAACCCTGAACCTAACCCTAACCCTAACCCTTACCCTTATCTTAAAACTAACCCCAAACCTAACTCTAACCCTTACCCTTACCCTACACATAACCCTAATCCTAACCCTAACCCTAAACCTTACTCTTACCTAAAACTAACCCTAACGCTTACCCTAACCCTAACCCTAACCCTAACACTTACCCTTACCTTAACCCTAACCCTAACCCTAACCCCTAACCCTAACCATAACCCTAACCCTAACCTTACCCTTACCCTAACCCTAACCCTAACTTAACCCTAACCCTAACACTAACCCTTACCCTAAACCTAACCTTAACCCCTAACCCTAACCCTTACGCTAACCCTAACCCTCACCCTTACCCTTATCCTAACCCTAACCCTTACCCCATCCCTAACCCTAAACCTAAAACTAACCCTAACCTAAACCTTACACTAATCAGAACCCTAACCCTAACTCTAACCCTTACTCTTACCCTAAAATTAACCCTAACACTAACCCTAACCCTAACCCTTCCCCTTCCCCTAAACCTAACCCTAAACCTAACCCTAACCTTAATGATAAGCCTAACACTAACACTAACCCTAACTTCTATCCCTAACCCTAAACCTAACCCTTACCCTTACCCTAACCCTAACCCTAAACCTACCCCTAACCTTAATGATAAGCCTAACCCTAACCCTAACACTAACACTAACAGTAACCCTAACCCTTACCCTTACCCTAACCCTAATCCTAAACCTTATCCTTAACCTAACCCTAAACCTAACCCTAACCCTAACCCTTACCCTTACCCTAACCCTAACCCTAAACCTAAACCTAACTCCAACCCTAACCCTAACACTAACCCTTTCCCAAAACCTAACCCTAACCCTAATTCTAACCCTTACCCTTACCCTAAACCTAACCCTAAACCTAACCTTAACCGTAACCGTAACCTTAACGCTATCCCTAACCCTAACCCTAACCCTTATACTTACCCTAACCCTAACCCTAACCCTAATCCTAACCCTAACCCTAACCCTAACACTAACACTAACAGTAACCCTAACCCTTACCCTTACCCTAACCCTAACCCTAAACCTAACCCTAAACCTACTCCTAAACCTAACCCTAACCCTTACCCTTACCCAAACCCTAATCCTAAACCTTATCCTTAACCTAACCCTAAACCTAACCCTAACCCTAACCCTTACCCTTACCCTAACCCTAACCCTAAACCTAAACCTAACTCCAACCCTAACCCTAACACTAACCCTTTCCCAAAACCTAACCCTAACCCTAATTTTAACCCTTACCCTTACCCTAAACCTAACCCTAAACCTAACCTTAACCATAACCGTAACCTTAACGCTATCCCTAACCCTAACCCTAACCCTTATACTTACCCTAACCCTAACCCTAACCCTAATCCTAACCCTAACCCTTATACTTACCCTAACCCTAACCCTAACCCTAATCCTAACCATAACCCTAACCCTAACTCCTAACCCTAACCCTAACCCTAACCCTAAACCTAATCCTTACACTTTCCATAACCCTAACCCTAACATAACCCTTACGCTTAACGTAACCCTAACCCTAAACTTAACCCGAACCGTAAACCTAACCCCAACCCTAACCCTTACCCTAACCCTAAACCTAATCCTAACCCTAACCCTAACACTTACCCTTACCCTAAACCTAACCCTAACCCTAACCCTAACCCTTAGCCTTACCCTAACCCTAACCCATACCCTAACCATAACCCTAACCCAAACCCTAACCAAAAACCTTTCCCTAACACTAAACCTAACCCTAACCCCTAACCCTAACCCTTACCGTAACCCTATCCCTAACCCTAACCCTTACCCTTACCCTAACCCTAACCCTTACCCTAACTCTAACCCTAACCCTAACCCTAACACCTAACCCTAACCCTAAACCTTATCCTAACACTAACCCTTACCCCATCCCTAACTCTAAACCTAAACCTAACACTTACCGTAAACCTAACCCCAACCCAAACCCATACCCTTACCCTAACCATAACCCTAACCTTAACCCGAACCCTAACCCTAACCCTAACCCTAACCCTTACCCTAACCCTAATCCTAACCCTAACCCTAACACTTACCCTTACCCTAACCCTAACCCTTACCCTAACTCTTACCCTAACCCTAACCCTAACCCAACCCCAACCCTAACCATAACCCTTACCCTAACCCTAAACCTAACCCAAACCCTAAACCTAACACTTACTCTAACCCTAACCCGAAACCTTACCCTTAACCTAACCCTAACCCTAACCCTAACCGTAACACCTAACCCTAACCCTAACCCTTCCCCTAACCCTAACCCTAAACCTTACCCTAACCCTAACACTAACCCTAACCCAAATCCTTACATTTACCCTAACCCTAACCCTAACCCTAACCCTAAACTTAATGCTAACCTTAACCCTAACCCTAACCCTAACCCCTATCCCTAACCCTAACCCTTACCCTAACCCTAAACCAAACACTAACACTAACCCTAACCATTAAAATTACCCTAACCCTAACCCTAAACCTAACCCTAACCCTAACCCTACCCCTAACCCTAACCCTAACCCCTAACCCTTACCCTTTACCTAACCCTAACCCTAAACTTATTGCTAACCCTAACCCTAACCCTAACCCTAAGATTTACCCTAACCCTAACCCTAATCTTTAGCATAAACCTAACCCTAAACCTAACCCTAAACCTAAACCTAAACCTTACCAAAACCCTAAACCTTACCCTAACCCTATCCCTAACCCTAACCCTAACCTTACCCCTAACCCTTACCTTACACTAACCCTAACCCTAACCCTAATGTACCCTAAACCTAACCCTAACCCTAACCCTAACCCTA
>JANJXV010000047.1:3115000-3127500 GCA_024803745.1 Megascapheus bottae | reverse complement strand
TACCCTAACCCTAACCCTAACCATTACCCTAACCCTAACACTAACCCTAAACCTTACCCTAACCCTAACCCTAACCCTAACCCCTAACACTAACCCTAACCCTAAACCTAATCTAACCCTTACCCTTAAATTAACGCTAACCCTAACCCTATTCCTTACCCTAACCCTAACCCTAACCCTGACCCTTAATCTAACCCTAACCGAAACTTAACCCCAAACCTAAATCTAACCCTAACCCTAACCCTAACCCTTACCCTTACCCTAACCCTAACCATAAACCTAACCCTAACCCTAACCCTAACACTTACCCTTACACTAACCCTAACCCTAACCCTAATTCTTGCCCTACCCTAACCCTTACCCTAACCATTACACTTACCCTAACCCAAAACCTAACCCTCACTCTAACCCTAAACCTAACCCTATCCATTTCCCTAACCCTAACCCTAACCCTAACCCCTAACACTAACTCTAACCCTAACCCTCACTCTAACCCTAAACTGAACCCTAACCCTAACCATTACCTTAACATTAACCCTAGCCCTAACCCTTACCCTTACCCTAACCCAAAACCTACCCTTAATGTAAACCCTACCACTAATCCTAACCCTAAACATTACCCTAACCCTAACCCTAACCCTAATCCTTACCCTAACCCTAACCCTAAACCTTACCCTAACCCTTACCCTTTCCTTAACCCTAATCCTAACCCTAACCATAACATTAACATTAACCCTAACCCTAACTCTAACCCTAAACCATACCCTTACTCTAACCCTATCCCTAACCCTAAACCCAACCCTAACCTTAACCCTAACCCTCACTCTAAACCTAACTCTAACTCTTACCCTTACCCTAACCCTAACCCTAAACCTAAACCTAAACCTACCCTTACCCTAACCCAAACCCTTAATCTTACCATATCCCTAAACCTAACCCTAACCCTAACCATAACCATAACCATAACCCTAAACCTTACCCTTACCCTAATCCTAACCCTAACACTAACCCTAACTCTAAACCTAACCCTAACCCTAAACCTAACCCTTACCCTTACCCTAACCCTAACCCTAAACCTAACCCTAAACCTAACCCTAACCCAAACCCTTAACCTTACCATATCCCTAAACCTAACCCTAACCCTAACCCCAACCATAACCCTAACCCTAACCCTTACCCTTACCCTAATCCTAACCCTAACGCTAACCCTAACCGTAACCCTAACCCTGACCCTTACTCTAACCTTATCTGTAACCTTAACCCCAAAGCTAAACCTAACTCTAACCCTTATACTTACCCTAATCCTAACGCTAACCCTAACCCTAAAACTTACCCTAACCCTAACCCTAACCATTATCCTAAACCTAACCCTAACCCTAACCCTTACCCTAACCCTAACCCTAACCGTACCCCTAACACTAAACCTAACCCTAACCCTAACCCTTACCCTAACCCTAACCCTAACCGTACCCCTAACACTAAACCTAACCCTAACCCTAACCCTAATCTAACCCTAAACCTAACCCTAAATCTTACGCTTACCCTAATCCTAACCCTAAACCTAACCCTAACCCTAACCTTAACCTTCACCCTAACCCCTAAACCTAACCCTAATCCTAACTCTAATCCTTACACTTACCCTAAACCTAACCCTAAACTTAATGGTAGCCCTAACCCTAACCCTAACCCTTACCCTAACCCTAACACTAACCTTAATGCTAAACCTAACCCTAACCCTTACCCTTTCCCTAAGCCTAACCCAATTCTAAACCTTACCTTACCATAACCCTAACCCTAACCCTAAACCTAACCCTAACCATAACTCTAACTCTAACCCTAACCCTAACCCTTACCCTTACCCTAACCCTAACCCTAAACCTAACCCTAAACCTAACCTAACCCTTACCCTTACCCTAACCCTAACTCTAAACCTAACCCCAACCCTAACCCTAACCCTAACCCCTGACCCTAACCCTAACCCTGAACCTAACCCTTACCCTTACCCTAACCCTAACCCTAACCTTAACGCTAACCCTAACCCTAACCCTAACCCTTACCCTAACCCTAAACCTAACCATAAGCCTTACCCTAACCCTAACCCTAACCCTAACCCTAACCTTTACCCTAATCCTAACCCTAACCCTAACACTTATCCTAACCCTAACCCTAACCCAAACCCTAAATCTAACCCTAACCCTAACCCTCACCCCTAACCCCAGCCCTAACCCTAACCCTTACACTTATCATAACCTCAAAACTACCCTAACCCTAACCCTAACACTTACCCTTACCCTAACACTCACCCTAACCCTAAACCTAACCCTAACCCTAACCCTAACCCTAAACCTCACCCTTACCCTTACCCTAACCCTAAACCTAACCCTAATCCTAACATTTCCCCTTACCCTAACCTGACCGAAACCCGAAACCTTACCCTAATCCTAACTCTATTCCTAACACTGACCCCTAACCGTACCCCTAACCCTGACTCTAATACTAACCCCTAACCTAACCCTAACCCTAACCCTAACCGTTACCCTAACCCTAACCCTAAACCTAAACCTAACTCTAAACCTAACCCTTACCCTAACCCTAACCCTAACCCTAACCCTATCTCTAACACTAACCCTAACCCTAACCGTAACCCTAACACTTTCCCTTTCCCTAACCCTAATCCTAATCCTAATCCTAACCCTAACATTAACCTTAACCCTAACCCTTACCCTTACCCTAACCCTAAACCTAACACTAACCCTAAGCCTAACCCCTAACCCTAAACCTAACCATAACCGCAACCCTTACCCTTACTCTAACCATAACCATAACTTAACCCTAACGCTAACACTAACCCTAACACTAATTCTTACCCTAACCCTAACCCTAACCCTAAACCTTACCCTTACCCTAAACCTTACCCTAAACCTAACCCTAACCCTTACCCTTATCCTGACCATAACCCTAACCCTAACCCTTACCCTAACCCTAACCCTAACCTTAATGCTAAACCTAAAACTAACCCTAATCCTTACCCTAAACCTAACCCTAACCCTTACCCTTTCCCTAACCCTAAACCTAACCGTAACCCTAACTCTAAAACTTATCCTTACCCTAATGCTAAACCTAACCCAAACCCTAACCCTAACCCTAACCATTACCTTAACCGTAACCATAGCCCTAACCCTAATCCTAACCCCTAACAGTAACCCTAACCCTAAACCTTACCATTACCATAACCCTAACCCTAACCCTAACCCTAAACCCTAACCCTAACCCTAAACCAAACCCTAACCCTTAACCTTACCCTAACCCTAACCCTAACCTTAACCATAACTCTAACACTAACCCTAACCCTAACCCTTACCCTTACCCTAAACCTAACCCTAAAACTAACCCTAACCCTAACCCTAACCCTAACCCTTACCCTTACCTTAACCCTAACCCTAACCCTAATCTGTACCCTAACCCTAACGCTAACACTAACCCTAACCCTTACCCTTACCCTAACTTAACCCTAAACCAAACCCTAACTCTAACTCTAACCCCAAGCCTTACCCTTATCCTAACTCTAACCCTAACCCTAACCCTAACGCTTAACCTTACCCTAACCCTAACACTAATCCGAACCCTTACCCTTATCCTAACCCTAACCCTAACCCTAAACCTAACCCTAACCCTAATCCGAACCCTAACCCTAACCCTAACCGTAACCCTTTCCCTTACCCTAACCCTAACCCTAACCAAAACATTAACCCTAACCCTAACCCTAACGCTAACCCTAAAGATACCCTTACCCTAACCCTAAACCTAACCCTAACCCTAACACTTAACCTTACCGTAACCCTAAACATAACCCTAAACCTAAGCCTAACCCTAACCCTAACCCTAACCCTAACCTTAACCCTAAACCTCACTCTAACCCTAACACTAATTCTTACACTTACCCTTACCCTAACCCTAACCCTAACCTTTACCCTAACCCTAACCCTAACCCTAATCCCTAACCCCAGGCCTAACCCTAACCCTTACCCTTATCATAACCTCAAAACTACCCTAACCCTAACCCTAACACTTACCCTTACCCTAACCCTAACCCTAAACCTAAACCTAACCCTAACCCTAACCCTAAACCTCACCCTTACCCTTACCCTAACCCTAAACCTAACTCTAACCCTAACACTTACACTTACCCTAACCTGACCGAAAACCGAACCCTTACTCTAACCCTAACCCTATCCCTAACACTAACCCCTAACCCTACCCCTAACCCTAACTCTAATACTTACCCCTAACCTAACCCTAACCCTAACCCTAACCGTTACCCTAACCCTTAACCTAACCCTAACCCTAAACCTAACCCTTACCCTAATCCTAACCCTTACCTTAACCCTATCCCTAACCCTAACCCTAACCGTAACCCTAACCCTTACCCTTATCCTAACCCCAACCCTAACCCTAACTTTACTCTAACCCTAACCCTAACCCTAACCCTTACCCTAACTCTAAACCTAACCCTAATCCTAACCCTAACCTTTCCCCTTAAAATAACCCTAACCCTAACCCTAACCCTCACCCTAATCCTTACCCTAACCCTAAAACTTACCCTAACCCTAACCATAACCATAACCCTAACCCTTAACCTTACCCTTACCCTAACCCTAACCCTAACCTTAATGCTAAACCTAACCCTAACCCTAACCCTAACTCTTACCCATTCACTAAGCCTAACCCAATCCTAACCCTTACCTTACCCTAACCCTAAACCTAACACTAAACCTAACCCTAAACATAACTCTAACTCTAAACCTAACATTAACCCATACCCTTACCCTAACCCTAACCCTAACCCTAACCCTAAACCTAACCCTAAACCTTACCCTTACCCTAACCCTGACTCTAAACCTAACCCCAAAACTAACCCTAACCCTATCCTTTGACCCTAACCCTAACCCTGACCCTAACCCTTACCTTTACCCTAACCCTAACCCTAACCTTAATGCTAACCCTAACCCTAACCCTAACCCTTACCCTAACCCTAACCCTAACCCTAAATTTTACCCTAACCCTAACCCTAACCTTAACACTTACACTAACCCTAACCCTAACCCAAACCCTAAACCTAACCCTAAACATAACCCTAACCCCTAACCCCAAACCTAACCCTAACCCTTACCCTTATCATAACCTCAAAACTAACCCTAACCCTAACCCTAACACTTACACTTACCCTAACCCTAACCCTAACCCTAAACCTAAACCTAAACCTAACCCTAACCCTAAACCTCACACTAACCCTTACCCTAAACCTAACCCTCTCCCTAACACTAACCCCTAACCCTACCCCTAACCCAAACTCTAATCCTTACCCCTACCCTAACCCTAAACTTAACCCTAACCCTTACACTAACCCTAACCCTAACCGTTACCCGAACTCTAACCTTAAACCTAACCATAACCCTAAACCTAATCCTTACCTAACCCTAACCCTTACCCTAACCCTAAGCCTAACCCTAACCCTAACCCTAACCACTGACCCTAACCCTAATCCTGAGCCTAACCCTTACCCTTACCCTAACACTAAGCCTAAACTTAATGCTAACCCTAACCCTAATCCTAACCCTAACCCTTACCCTAACCCTAAACCTAACCCTAACCCTTACCCTAACCCTAACCCTACCCCTAACCTTTACCCTAACCCTAACCCCTAACCCCAGCACTAACCCTAACCCTTACCATTATCATAACCTCAAAACTACATTAACCCTAACCCTAACACTTACCCTTACCCTATCCCTAACCCCAACCCTAACCCTAACCTAACCCTAACCCTAACCCTAAACCTCAACCTTACGCTTACCCTAAACCTAAACCTAACCCTAACCCTAATACTTACCCTTACCCTAACCTGACTGAAACCCGAACCCTTACCCTAACCCTAACCCTATCCCTAACACTATCCCCTAACCCTACCCCTAACCCTAACTCTAATACTTACCCCTAACCTAACCCTAACCCTAACCCTAACCGTTACCCTAACCCTAACCCTAAACCTAAACCTAACCCTAACCCTTAACCTAACCCTAACCCTAACCCTAAACCTAACCCATACCCTAATCCTAACCCTTACCCTAACCCTATCCCTAACCCTAACCCTAACCTTAACCCTAACCCTTACCCTTATCCTAACCCCAACCCTAACCCTAACCTTTACACTAACACTAACCCTAACCCTAACCCTAACCCTAACCCTTACCCTAACTCTAAACCTAACCCTAATCCTAACCCTAACCTTTCCCCTTGCAATAACCCTAAACCTAACCCTAACCCTAACCCTAATCCTAATCCTTACCCTTAACCTAACCCTAACACTAACCCTTACCCTTACCCTAACCCTAACCCTTACCCTTACCCTTACCCTAACCCTAACCCTAACCCTAACCCTAAACCTAAACCTAACTCTAATCCTAACCCTAACCCTAACCCTTACCCTAACCCTAACCCTAACCCTAACCCTTATCCTTAAACTAAACCTATCCCTAACCCTTAAACTTACCCTAACCCTTTTCCTTACCCTAAACCTAACCCTAACCATAATTCTAACCATAACCCTAACCGTAACCCTAACCCTTACTCTCACCCTAACCCTAACCCTAATCCTTACCCTAACCCTAAAACTAACCCTAACCCTAACCATAACCATAACCCTAACCCTTAACCTTACCCTTACCCTAACCCTAACCCTAACCTTAATGCTAAACCAAACCCAAACACTAACCCTAACTCTTACCCATTCACTAAGCCTAACCCAATCCTAACCCTTACCTTAGCCTAACCCTAAACCTAACCCTAAACCTAACCCTAAACATAACTCTAACTCTAACCCTAACATTAACCCTTACCCTTACCCTAACCCTAACCCTAACCCTAAATCTAATCCTAACCCTTACCATTACCCTAACCCTAACTCCAAACCTAACCCCAACCATAACCCTAAACCTACCCCCTAACCCTAACCCTAACCCTGACCCTAACCCTTACCTTTACCCTAACCCTAACCCTAACTTAATGCTAACCCTAACCCTAACCCTAACCCTAACCCTAACCCTTACCCTAACCCTAACCATAACCCTAACCTTTACCCTAACCCTAACCCTAACCTTAAAACTTACCCTAAACCTAACCCTAACCCAAACCCTATACCTAACCCTAACCATAACCATAACCCCTAACCCCAAACCGAACCCTAACCCTTACCCTTATCATAACCTCAAAACTAACCCTAACCCTAACCCTAACACTTACACTTAGCCTAACCCTAACCCTAACCCTAATCCTAAACCTACACCTAACCCTAACCCTAACACTAAACCTCACCCTAACCCTTACCCTAAACCTAACCCTGTCCCTAACCCTAACCCCTAACCCTACCCCTAACCCAAACTCTAATCCTTACCCCTACCCTAACCCTAACCCTAACCCTAACCCTTACCCTAACCCTAACCCTAACCGTTACCCTAAACCTAACCTTAAACCTAACCCTAAAGCTAAACCTAATCCTTACCCTAACCCTAACCCTTACCCTAACCCTAACCCTAACTCTCACCCTAACCCTAACACCTGACCCTAACCCTAATCCTGAGCCTAACCCTTACCCTTACCCTAACCCTAAGCCTAACCTTAAGGCTAACCCTAAACCTAACCCTAACCCTTACCCTAACCCTAACCCTAACCCTACCCCTAACCTTTACCCTAACCCTAACCCTTACCCTAACCCCTAACCCCAGCCATAACCCTAACCCTTACCCTTATCATAACCTCAAAACTACCCTAACCCTAAACCTAACACTTACCCTTACCCTAACCCTAACCCTAACCCTAAACCTAAAACTAAACCTAACCCTAACCCTAACCCTAAACCTCACCCTCACCCTTACCCTAACCCTAAACCTAACCCTAACCCTAATACTTACCCTTACCCTAACCTGACCGAAACCCGAACCCTTACCCTAACCCTAACATTATCCCTAACACTAACCCCTGACCCTACCCCTAACCCTAACTCTAATACTTACCCCTAACCTAACCCTAACCCTAACCTTAACCGTTACCCTAACCCTAACCCTAACCCTAAACCTAACCCTAACCCTTAACCTAACCCTAACCCTAACCGTAACCCTAACACTTTCCCTTTCCCTTTCCCTAATCCTAATCCTAAACCTAACCCTAACATTAACATTAAACCTAACACTTAACCTTACCCTAACCCTAACCCAAACCCTAAACCTAAACCTAAACCTAACCCTAACCCTAACCCTAAACCTCAACCTTACCCTTACCCTAACCCTAAACCTAACCCTAACCCTAATACTTACTCTTACCCTAACCTGACTGAAACCCGAACCCTTACCCTAACCCTAACCCTATCCCTAACATTAACCCCTAACCCTACCCCTAACCCTAACTCTAATACTTACCCCTAACCTAACCCTAACCCTAAACCTAAACCTAACCCTTACCCTTACCCTAACCCTAAACCTAAACCTAACCCTAACCCTTAACCTAACCCTAACCCTAAACCTAACCATTACCCTAATCCTAACCCTTACCCTAACCCTATCCCTAACCCTAACCCTAACCTTAACCCTAACCCTTACCCTTATCCTAACCCCAAACCTAACCCTAAACCTAACCCTAACCCTTACCCTAACTCTAAACCTAACCCTAATCCTAACCCTAACCTTTCCCCTTAAAATAACCCTAACCCTAACCCTAACCCTACCCCTAATCCTAATCCTTACCCTTTCCCTAACCCTAACACTAACCCTTACCCTTACCCTAACCCTAACCCTTACCCTTACACTTACCCTAACCCTAACCCTAACCCTAACCCTAAACCTAAACCTAACTCTAACCCTAAACATAACCCTAACCCTTACCCTAACCCTAATCCTAACCCTAACCCTTATCCTTACACTAAACCTATCCCTAACCCTCAACCTTACCCTAACCCTTTCCCTTACCATAACCCTAACCCTAACCCTAATGCTAACCATAACCCTAACTGTAACCTTAACCCTTACTCTCACCCTAACCCTAACCCTAATCCTTACCCTAACCCTAAAACTATCCCTAACCCTAACCATAACCATAACCCTAACCCTTAACCTTACACTTACCCTAACCCTAACCCTAACCCATAAACCTAAACCTAATACTAACCCTAACCCTAACCCTAACCCTAAACCTTACCCCAACCCTAACCCTAACCATTACACTAACCCTAACCCTAACCCTATCCCTATCCCTAACCGTAACCTTTACCCTAAACCTAACCCTAACCTGAACCCTAACCATTACCTTAACCCTGACCCTAACCCTAAACCAAACTCCTAACCATAACCCTAAACCTCACCCTTACCCTTACCCTAACCCTAAACCTAACCCTAATCCTAATACTTACCCTTACCCTAACCCTAACCCTATCCCTAACACTATCCTCTAACCCTACCCCTAACCCTAACTCTAATACTTACCCCTAACCTAACCCTAACCCCAACCCTAACCGTTACCCTAACCTAACCCTAAACCTAAACCTAGACCTAACCCTTAACCTAACCCTAACCCTAAACCTAACCCTTACCATAATCCTAACCCTTACCCTAACCCTATCCCTAACCCTAACCCTAACCGTAACCCTAACCCTTACCCTTATCCTAACCCCAACCCTAACCCTAACCTTTACTCTAACCCTAACCCTAACCCTAACCCTAAACCTAACCCTTACCCTAACTCTAAACCTAACCCTAATCCTAACCCTAAACTTTCCCCTTACAATAACCCTAACCCTAACCCTAATCCTAATCCTTACCCTTAACCTAACCCTAACACTAACCCTTACCCTTACCCTAACCCTAACCCTTACCCTTACCCTTACCCTAACCCTAACCCTAACCCTAACCCTAAACCTAAACCTAACTCTAACCCTAACCATAACCCTAACCCTTACCCTAACCCTAACCCTAACCCTTATCCTTACACTAAACCTATCTCTAAGCCTTAACCTTACCCTAACCCTTTCCCTTACCCTAACCCTAAACCTAATGCTAACCATAACCCTAACCGTAACCCTAACCCTTACTCTCACCCTAACCCTAACCCTAATCCTTACCCTTACCCTAAAACTAACCCTAACCCTAACCATAAACATAACCCTAACCCTTAACCTTACCCTTACCCTAACCCTAACCCTAACCCTAACCCATAAACCTAAACGTAATGCTAACAATAACCCTAATCCTAAACCTAACCCTAAACCTTACCCTAACCTTAACCCTAACCATTACACTAACCCTAACCCTAACCCTAACCCTATCCCTAACCGTAAACTTTACCCTAAACCTAACCCTAACTTTAACTCTAACCATTACCTTAACCCTGACCCTAACCCTAACCCAAACTCCTAACCCTAACCCTAAACCTAAACCTTACCCTTACCCTAACCCTAACCCTACCCTAAACCCTAATCCTCATCCCAACCCTAATCCTTACCCTTACCCTAACCCTAACCCTAACCTTAACGCTAACCCTAACACTAACCCTAACCCTAACCTTTACCCTTACCCTAAACCTAAACCTAACCCTAACCCTAACCCTAACCCTTACCCTTACCCTAACACTACCCCTAACTCTAACCCTAACCCTTACCCTTTCCCTAACCCTAACCCTAACCCTAACCCAAACCTAACCCTAACCCTAACCCTAACCATAACCATAACCGTTACCCTTACCCTAAACCTAACCCTAACCCTAACATTAAACCTTACCCTTACCCTAAACCTAACCCTAACCCTAAACCTAACCCTAAAACTTACTGTTACCTTAACCCAAACCCTAACCCTAACACTAAACTGTAACCCTATCCCTAAACCTAAACCTTACCCTTACCCTAAAGTTAACCCTAACCCTAACCCCTAACCCTAAACATAACCCTAACCCTTACCCTTACCCTAACCCTAACCCTAGCCCTAAACCTAACCCTAACCCTAACCCTAAACCTTACCCTTAAGCTAAACCCTAACCCTAACCTAAACCTAACCCTAACCCTTACCCTTATCGTAACCCAAAGCCTAACCCCTAACCCTAATCCTAATCCTAACCCTAATCTTTCCCTTATCCTAACCCTAAACCTAACCTTAAACCAAACTCTAACCCTTACCCTAACCCTAACCCTAACCCTAATCCTAAGCCCTACCCTTACCGCAACCCTAATCCTAAACCTAATCCTAAAACTTACACTTACCCTTACCCTAAACCTAACCCTAAACGTAACCCTAACCCTAAGCATTACCTTAACCCTAACCCTAACCCTAACCCTAACCCTAACACCGAACCCTAACCCTAACCCTAAACCTTATCCTTACACTAACCCTAACCCAAACCCTAATCCCAACCCCTAACCCTAATCCTAACCATAACCCTTTCCCTTACCCTAACCCTAACCCTAAAACTAACCCTAAACCTAACCCTAATCCTAACACATACCCTTACCCTAACCCTAACCCTAACCCTAACCCTTACCCTTTCCGTAACCCTAATCCGAACCCTAACTCTAATCGTAACCCAAACCTAACGCTAAACCTAACGCTAACCCTAACCCTTAACATTACCCTAAACCTAACCCTAACCCTAACCGTAAAACTTACCCTTCCCCTAAACCTAACCCTAACCCTAACCCTGACACTTACCCTTACCCTTACCCTAACCCTAAACCTAAACCTAACCCTAACCCTAACCCTAACCCAAACACTTAACCTTACCATATCCCTAAACATAACCCTAACCCTAACACTAACTGTAACCCTAACCCTAATTTTTTCCTTTACACTAATCCTAACCCTAAACCTAACCCTACCCCTAACCTTAACCCTAACCCCTAACCCTAACCCTAATCCTAAACCTAACCCTTACTCTAAAGCTAACCCTAAACTTAATGCTAACACTAACCCTAACCCTAAGCCTTACCCTAACGCTAACCCTAACCCTAACCCAAACCTTAATGCTAATCCTAACCCTAACCCTCACCCTAACCCTTACCGTTTCCCTAATCCTAACCCAATCCTAACCCTTACCTTACCATAACCCTAACCCTAACCCTAAACCTAACCCTATCCCTAACTCTAACTCTAAACCTAACCCTAAACCTTACCCTTACTCTAACCCTAACCCTAAACCTAACACTAAACCTAAACCTAAACCTTACCCGTACCCTAACCCTAACTGTAAACCTAACCCCAACCCTAACCCTAACCCTAACCCTGACCCTAACCCTTACCTTTACCCAAATCCTAACCCTAACATTAATGCTAACCCTAAACCTAACCCTAACCGTAACCCTTACCCTAACCCTAACCCTTAACCTAACCCTTACCCTAACCCTAACCCTAACCCTAAAACTTACCCTAACCCTAAACCTAACCCTAACACTTACCCTAACCCTAACCCTA
>JANJXV010000047.1:3082500-3107500 GCA_024803745.1 Megascapheus bottae | reverse complement strand
ACGCTTACAATAAAATTAACCTTAATCCTAACCCTCATTGTAACCCTAACCCTAACTCTTACCCTTACCCTAACCCTAAAACTAATACTGACCCTAACCCTAACCCTAACCCTAACCCTATTCCTTACCCTTTCCCAAACCCTAAACCTAACCCTAACCCTAACCCTTACCCTTACCCTAACCCTAACCCTAAACCTAACCCTAATCCTAACCCTAACACTAACTGTAACTTTAACCCTATCCCTAACCCTAACCGTAACCCTTACCCTTACCCTAAACCTAACCCTAAACCTAACCCTAACCCTAACCCTAACCCTTACCCTAACCCTAACCCTAAACCTAACCCTAACAAAAACCCTAACCCCTAACGCTAACCCTAACCCTAACCCTAAACCTAAACCTACCCTTACCCTAACCCAAACCCTTAACCTTAACATATCCCTAAACCTTACCCTAAACCTAACCCGAACTCTAACCCTAAACCTAACCCTAACCCTAACCCTAACACTTACACTTGCACTTACCCTAACCCTAAACCTAAACCTAACCCTAACCCTATCCCTAACCCTAGCCCCTGCCCTTACAATAATCCTAAACCTAATCCTAACCCTAACCATAAACCTAACTCTAACCCTAACCCTAACCCTAACCCTAACCCTAACCCTAACCCTAACCCTAACCCCTAACCCTAACCCTAATCCTAACCCTAACCCTTACCCTTACCCTAAACCTAACCCTAAATTTAAGGCTAACCCTAACCTTAACCCTTACCCTAACCCTAACCCTAACCTTAATACTAACCCTAACCCTAACCCTAACCCTCACCCTTTCCATAAGCCTAACTCTAAACCTAACCCCACCCTAACCCTAACCCTAACCCCTGAACCTAACCCTAACCCTGAACCTAACCCTTACCCTTACCCTAATCCTAATCCTAACCTTAATGCTAACCCTAACCCTAACCCTAACCCTAACCGAAACCCTTACCCTAACGCTAACCCTAACCCTAACCTTTACCCTAACCCAAACCCTAACTCTTACCCTAACCCTAACCCTAACCCTAACACTTACCCTAACCCTAACGCTAACCCAAACCCTAAACCTAACCCTAACCCTAAACCTAACCCTAACCCGTAAACCGAAACCTAACCCTAACCCTTAACCTTATCATAACTTCAAAACTAACCCTAACCCTAACCCTAACACTTAGCCTTACCCTAACCCTAACCCTAACCCTAAACCTAAACCTAACCCAAACCCTAACCCTACACCTCACCCTTACCCTTACCCTAACCCTAACCATAACCCTAACACTTACCCTTACCCTAACCTAACCCAAATCCTAACACTTACCCTAACCCTATCGCTCACCCCAACCCCTAACCATACTCCTAAACCTA
This sequence comes from Megascapheus bottae, assembly GCA_024803745.1. Taxonomy (NCBI): domain Eukaryota; kingdom Metazoa; phylum Chordata; class Mammalia; order Rodentia; family Geomyidae; genus Megascapheus; species Megascapheus bottae. Next base: position 3,106,100 of record JANJXV010000047.1, on the reverse strand, counting down.
ACTCTAATCCTTACCCCTACCCTAATTCTAACCGTAACCCTAACCCTTACCCTAACCCTAACCCTAACACTTACCCTTACCCTAACCTAACACAAACCCTAACACTTACCCTAACCCTATCGCTAACCCCAACCCCTAACCCTACTCCTAAACCTAACTCTAATCCTTGCCCCTAGAGTAATTCTAACCGTACCCCTAACCCTTACCCTAACCCTAACCCTAAACGTTACCCTAACCTTAACCCTAAAACTAACCCTAACCCTAAACCTAAACCTTACCGTAACCCTAACCCTTACCCTAACCCTATATCTAACCCTAACCCTAAAGCTAACCCTAAACATAACACTTTCCCTCACCCTAACCCTAACCCTAAACATAAACCTAATATTAACCCTAAACCTAACCCTTACCCTTACCCTAACCCTAACCTAACCCTAACCCTAACACTTACCCTTACCCTAACCCTAACCCTAACCCTTACCCTAACCCTAACCCTAACCCTAACCCCTAACCCTAACCCTAACCCTAACTCTAACCCTTACCCCTGCCCTAATCCTAATCCTAACCTTAACCCTTACCATAACCCTAACCCTAACCGCTACCCGAACCCTAACCCTAAACCTAAACCTAACCCTACACCTAAATCTTACTCTAACCCTAACACTTACCCTAAACCTATCCCTAACCGTAAACCTAACCCTAGCCTTAACCCTAACCCTTACCCTTACCCTAACCCTAAACCTAACCCTAAACCTGAATCTAATCCTAACCCTAACCCATTACCCTAAACCTAACCCTAACCCTAATCTGAACCCTAAACTTAACCCTAACCCTAAACCTAATCCTAACCCTTTCCCGTACCCCAACCCTAACCCTAACACTTATCCTTACCCTAACCCTGACCCTAACCCTAACCCTAACCCTAACCCCTAACCTTAACCCTAACCATAACCCTAACTCTAACCCTTACCCTTAATCTAACCCTAACCCAAACCCTAATCCTTAGCCTAACCCGAACCATAATCCTTACCCTAACCCTAACCGTAACCCCTAACCCTAACCCTAACCCTAACACTCACCATAATCCTAACGCTAACCGTAACCCTTACCCTAACCCTAAACCTAACCCTAACCCCTAACCCTAACCCAAACCCTAACCCTAAATCTAACCCTTACACTTACGCTAACCCTAAACCTAACCCTAACAATAAACCTTACCCTAACCCTAACCCTAAACATTACCCTAACCCTAACCCTAACCCTAACCCCTAACACTAACCCTAACCCTAACCCTCACTCTAACCCTAACCTTAACCCTAACCCTAACCATTACCTTAACATTAACCCTAACCCTAACCCTTAACCTCACCCTAACCCAAAACCTAACCTTAATGTTAACCCTACCACTAACCCTAAACCTAAACCTTACCCTAACCCTAACCCTAACCCTAATCCTTACCCTAACCCTAACCATAACCCTAACCCTTACCCTTTCCTTAACCCTAATCCGAACCCTAACCATAACATTAACATTAACCCTAAACCTAACTCTAACACTAAACCATACCCTTACCCTAACCCTAACACTAACCCTAACCCTAAACCCAACCCTAAACTTAACCCTAACCCTCACTCAAACCCTAACGCTATCTCTTACCCTTACCCTAACCCTAACCCTAAACCTAAACCTAAACCTACCCTTACTTTAACCCAAAACCTTAATCTTACCATATCCCTAAACCTAACCCTAAACCTAAACTTAACCATAACCCTAACCCTAACCCTTACCCTTACCCTAATCCTAACCCTAACGCTAACCCTAACCCTAAGCCTAACCCTAATCCTAAACCTAACCCTTACCCTTACCCTAACCCTAACCCTAACCTTAACGCTAACCCTAACCCTAAACCTAATGCTTACCCTAACCCTAAAACTAACCTTAAGCCTTACCCTAACCCTAACCCTAACCCTAAACTTTACCCTAACCCTAACCCTAACCCTAACACTTACCCTAACCCTAACCCTAACCCAAACCCTAAATCTAACCCTAACCATAACCCTAACCCTAACCCCTAACCCCAGCCCTAACCCTAACCCTTACCCTTATCATAACCTCAAAACTACCCTAACCCTAACCCTAACACTTACCCTTCCCCTATCCCTCACCCTAACCCTAAACCTAAACCTAACCCTAACACTTACCCTAAACCTCACCCTTACCCATACCCTAACCTTAAACCTAAACCTAACCCTAACATTTACCCTTACCGTAACCTGACTGAAACCCGAACCCTTACCCTAACCCTAACCCTATCCCTAACACTAACCCCTAACCCTACCCCTAACCCTAACTCTAATACTTACCCCAACCTAACCCTAACCCTAACCCAAACCGTTACCCTAACCCTAACCCTAAACCTAAACCTAACCCTAAACCTAACCCTAACCCTAACCCTAACCCTTACCCTAACCCTATCTCTAACCCTAACCCTAACCCTAACCCTAACACTTTCCCTGACCCTAAACCTAACCCTACCCTAAACCTAACCCTAACATTAACCTTAACCCTAAACCTTACCCTTACCCTAACACTAAACCTAACACTAATCCTAAGCCTAACCCCTAACCCTATCCATAACCCTAACCGTAACCCTTACCCTTACTCTAACCATAACCATAACTTAACCCTAACGCTAACACTAACCCTAACACTAATTCTTACCCTAACCCTAACCCTAACCCTAAACCTTCCCTTACCCTAAACCTAACCCTAAACCTAACCCTAACCCTTACCCTTATCCTGACCATAACCCTAACCCTAACCCTTACCCTAACCCTAACCCTAACCTTAATGCTAAACCTAACCCTAACCCTAATCCTTACCCTAACCCTAACCGTAACCCTAATGCTTACCCTAAACCTAGCCCTAACCCTTACACTTTCCCTAACCCTAAACCTAACCCTAACCCTAACTCTAAAACTTACACTTACCCTAATGCTACACCTAACCCAAACCCTAACCCTAACCCTAACCATTACCTTAACTCTAACCCTAGCCCTAACACTAATCCTAACCCCTAACACTAACCTTAACCCTAAACCTTATCCTTACCATAACCCTAACCCTAACCCTAACCCTAAAACCTAACCCTAACCCTAAACCAAACCCTAACCCTTAACCTTACCCTAACCCTAACCCTAACCTTAACCCTAACTCTAACACTAACCCTAACCCTAACCCTTACCCTTACCCTAACCCTAACCCTAATCTGTACCCTCACCCTAACGCTAACCCTAACCCTAACCCTTACCCTTACCCTAACTTAACCCTAAACCAAACCCTAACTCTAACTCTAACCCCAAGCCTTACCCTTATCCTAACTCTAACCCTAACCCTAACCCTAACGCTTACCCTTACCCTAACCCTAACCACAACATTAACCCTAACCCTAATCCTAACTCTAACCATAAAGATACCCTTACCCTAACCCTAAACGTAACCCTAACCCTAACACTTAACCTTACCGTAACCCTAAACATAACCCTAAACCTAACCCTAACCCTAACCCTAAGCCTAACCCTAACCTTAACCCTAACCCTCACTCTAACCCTAACACTAACTCTTACCCTTACCCTTACCCTAACCCTAACCCTAATCCTTACCCTAACCCTAACCCTAACCCTTACCCTTTTCTAAAACCTAACCCTAACCCTTACCATAACCCTTACCCTTGCCCTAACCCTAACCCTAAACCTAAACCTAATCCTAACCCCAACCCTAACCGTAACTTTTACCCTCTCCCTAAACCTAACGGTAACCCTTACCCTTACCCTAAAACTAACCCTAACATTAACCCTAACCCTAGCCCTTACCCTAACCCTAATCCTAACCCTATCCCTATCCCTAACCACTAACGCTAACCCTAACCCTAACCCTAACCCTAAACCTACCCTTACCCTAACCAAAAACCTTAACCTTACCATATCCCTAAACCTAACCCTTACCCTAACCCTAACCCTAAACCTAACCCTAACCCTAACCCTAACCCTAACCCTTACATTTACCCTAACCGTAACCATACACCTAACCCTAACCCTAACCCCTGCCGTTACCATAAACCTAAACCTAATCCTAACCCTAACCCTAACCTTAACCCTAACCCTAACCATAACCATAACCTTTACCCTTATCCTAACCCTAACCCTAACCCTAACACTTACCCTTACCCTAATTCTAACCCTAAACTTAACCCAAACCCTAACACTAACCTTAACCCTAACCCCTAACTCTAAACCTAATCCTAAACCTACCCCTTACCCTTACCCTAAACCTAACCATAAACTTAATGCTAACCCTAAACCCTAACCATAACCCTTACCCTAACCCTAACCCTAACCCTAACCTTAATGCTAAACCTAACCCTAACCCTAACCCTAACTCTTACCCATTCACTAAGCCTAACCCAATCCTAACCCTTACATTTACCCTAACCCTAACTCTAAACCTAACCCCAACCCTAACCCTAACCCTAACCCCTGACCCTAACCCTAACCCTGACCCTAACCCTTACCTTTACCCTAACCCTAAACTTAATGCTAACCCTAAGCCTAACCCTAACCCTTACCCTAACCCTAACACTAACCCTAACTTTACCCTAACCCTAACCCTAACCCTAACACTTACCCTAACCCTAACCTTAACCCAAACCCTAAACCTAACCCTAACCATAACCCTAACCCCTAACCCCAAACCTAACCCTAACCCTTACCCTTATCGTAACCTCAAAACTAACCCTAACAATAACCCTAACACTTACACTTACCCTAACCCAAACCCTAACCCTAAACCTAAACCTAACCCTAACCCTAACCCTAAACCTCACCCTTAACCTTACCCTAACCCTAACCTAACCCTAACACTTACCCTTATCCTAACCTAAACCAAACCGTAACCCTTACCCTAACCCTAACCCTCTCCCTAACCCTAACCCCTAACCCTACCCCTAACCCTAACTCTAATCCTTACCCCTACCCTAAACCTAACCCTAACCCTAACCCTTACCCTAACCCTAACCCTGACCGTTACCCTAACCCTAAACTTAAACCTAACCCTAACCCTAAACCTAATCCTTACCCTAACCCTAACCCTTACCGTAACCCTAACCCTAACCATAACCCCTGACCCTAACCCTAACCCTGAACCTAACCCTTACCGTTACCCTAACTCTAAGCCTAACGTTAACACTAAGCCTAACCCTATCCCTAACACTTACCCTAACCCTAAACCTAACCCTAAGCCTTACCCTAACCCTAACCCTTACCCTAACCCTAAACTTTACCCTAACCCTAACCCTAACCCTAACACTTACCGTAACCCTAACCCTAACCCTAACCCAAACCCTAAATCTAACCCTAACCCTAACCATAGCCACTAACCCCAGGCCTAACCCTAACCCTTACCCTTATCATAACCTCAAAACTACCCTAACCCAAACCCTAACACTTACCCTTACCCTAACCCTAACCCTAACCCTAAACCTAAACCTAACCCTAACCCTAACCCTAAACCTCACCCTTACCCTTACCCTAACCCTAAACCTAACCCTAACTGTAATACTTACCCTTACCCTAACCTGACCGAAACCCGAACCCTTATCCTAACCATAACCCTATCCTTAACACTAACCCCTAAACCTACCCCTAACCCTAATTCTAATACTTACCCCTAACCTAACCCTAACACTAACCCTAACCATTACCCTAAACCTAACCCTAACCCTAAACCTAACCCTAACCCTAACCCTAAACTTAACCCTAACCCTAAACCTAACCCTTACCCTAATCCTAACACTTACCCTAACCCTATCCCTAACCCTAACCCTAACCTTTACCCTAACCCTAACCCTAACCCTAACACTTACCCTTACCCTAACCCTAACCCTAACCCTAACCCTAAACCTAACCCTAACCCTAACCCTAAACCTAAACCTAAACCTAACCCTAAACCTAACCCTTACCCTAATCCTAACCCTAACCCTTACCCTTATCCTAACCCCAACCCTAACCCTAACCTTTACCCTAACCCTAACCCTAACCCTAACCCTAACACTAACCCTTACCCTAACTCTAAACCTAACCCTAACCCTAACCCTAACCTTTCCCCTTACAATAACCCTAACCCTAACCCTAACCCTAACCCTAATCCTAACCCTTTCCCTTAACATAACCCTAACACTAACCCTTACGCTTACCCTAACCCTTACCCTTACCCTTACCCTAACCCTAACCCTAACCCTAACCCTAACCCTAACCCTAAACCTAACTCTAACCCTCACAGTAACCCTAACCCTTACCCTAACCCTAACCCTAACCCTTATCCTTACACTAAACCTATCCCTAACCCTAAACCTTACCCTAACCCATTCCCTTACCCTAACCCTAACCCTAACCTTAATGCTAACCACAACCCTAACCGTAACCCTAACCCTTACTCTCACCCTAACCCTAACCCTAATCCTTACCCTAACCCTAACCCTAACCCTAACCATAACCATAACCCTAACCGTTAACCTTACCCTTACCCTAACCCTAACCCTAACCCATAAACCTAAACCTAATCCTAACCCTAACCCTAACCCTAACCCTAAACTTTACCCTAGCCCTAACCCTAACCATTGCACTAACCCTAATCCTAACCCTAACCCTAACCTTTACCCTGAACCTAACCCTAACCCTAACCCTAACTATTATCTTAACCCTGACCCTAACCCTAACCCAAACACCTAACCCTAACCCTAAACCTAAACCTTACACGTACCCTAACCCTAACCCTACCCTAACCCCTAATCCTCATCCTAACCCTAATCCTTACCCTAACCCTAACCATAACCATAACCATAACAATAACCGTTACCTTAACCCTAACCCTAACCCTAACTCTAACCCCTAACCCTAACCCTAACCCTAAACCTTACCCTTACCCTAAAGTTAACCCTAACCCTAACCCCTAAACCTAAATATAACCCTAACACTTACCCTTACCCTAACCCTAACCCTAAACCTAAACCTAACCCTAGCCCTAAACCTAACCTGAACCCTAACCCTAACACTAAACCTTACCCTTAAACTAACCCCTAACCCTAACCTAACCCTAACCCTAACCCTTACCCTTACCGTAACCCAAACCCTAACCCCTAAACCTAACCGTAATCCTAACCCTAATCTTACCCTTATCCTAACCTTAAACCTAACCTAAACCTAACCCTAACCCTTACCCTAACCCTAACCATAACCCTAACCCTAATCCTAAGCCCTACCCTTACCCCAACCCTAATCCTAAACCCAACCCTAAAACTTACACTTACCCTTACCCTAAAACTAACCCTAAACATAACCCTAACCGTAAGCATTACCTTAACCCTAACCCTAACCCTAACCCTAACACCGAACCCTAACCCTAACCCTAAACCTTATCCTTACACTAACCCTAACCCAAACCCTAACCCCAACCCCTAACCCTAATCCTAACCCTAACCCTTACCCTTACCCTAACCCTAACCCTAAACCTAACCCTAACCCTAACCCTAACACTTACCCTTACCCTAACCCTAACCCTAAGCCTAACCCTTACCCTTTCCCTAACCCTAACCCTGACCCTAACCCTAATCCTAACCCAAACCTAACGCTAAACCTAACCCTAACCTTTACCATTACCCTAAACCTAACAATAACCGTAACCCTAAAACTTACCCTTCCCCTAAACCTAACCGTAACCCTAACCGTAACCCTAACCCATACCCTTATCTTAACCCTAACCCTAAACCTAACCCCTAACCCTAACCCTAAACCTAAACCTTACCCTTACCCTAACCCTAACCCTAACACAAACCCTAACCCCTAACCCTAACCATAACCCTAATCCTTAACCTAACCCTTACCCTAAACGTAACCCTGAACTTAACACTAACCCTAACCCTAAACCTAACCCTAACACTTACCCTAACCCTAACCCTAACCCTAATCATAACCCTTACCCTTATCCTACCTAAACCCTAACCCTAACCCTAACACTTACCCTTACCCTAACCCTAACCCTGACCCTAAAACTAACCTTACCCTAACCCTAACCCTAAACCTAACCCCAACCCTAACCCTAACCCTAAACCTAACCCTTACCCTTACCCTAAAGCTAACCCTAACCCTAACCCTAAACCTAACCCTAACCGTAACTCTTATCCTTACTCCAACCCTAACCCTAACCATAACCCTTTCCAAAAACCTAACACTAACCCTAATTCTAACCCTTACCCTTACCCTAAACCTAACCCTAACACTAAACGTAACCTTAACTCTATCTCTAACCCTAACCCTAACCCTTACCCTATCCCTAACCCTAACCCTAACCCTAACCCTTACCCTTACCCTAACCCTAACCCTTACCCTAACCCTATCCCCAACCCTTACCCTAACACTAACCCTAACACTAACCCTAACCCTAACCCTTAACCTTACCCTAACCCTAACCCTAACCCTTACCCTAAACCTAACCCTAACTCTAACCCTAACCCTTAACCTTTCCCTAACGCTAACCCTAACCTTAAACCTAACCCTAACCCTAACCCTAACCCTAAACATTAACCTTTCACTAACGCTAACCCTAAACTTAAACCTAACCCTAACTCTAACCCTAACCCTAACCCTTACACTTACCCTAACCCTTACCCTAATACTACACATACCCCTAACCCTAACCCTTACCCTAACCATAACCCTATACCTAACCCTAACCCTAAACGTAACCCCTAACCCTAACCCTAACCCTTACCCTAACATTAACACTAACCCTAACCCTTACCCTTACCCTAACCCTAATCCTAACCCTCACCACACCCCCAACATTAACCCTAACACTTAACCTTACCCTAACTCTAATCCTAACCTTAACCCTAACGTTCACCCTAACCCTAACCCTAACCCTAACCCTTACCCTTACACTAACGCTAACCCTAACCTTAACCCCAACCCTAAACCTGACCCTAACCCTAAGCCTAACCCTTACCCTAAACCTATCCCTAACCCTAACCCTTACCCTTACCCTAATCCTAACCCTAACCCCAAACCTAAACCTAACCCTTACCCTAACCCTAATCCTAACCTAAACCTAATCCTAAACCTCATCCTAACGCTTACCCTTACCCTAAACCTGACCCTAAACCTAACGCTAACCCTAACCCTAACCCCTAACCCTAACCCTATCCCTTAACCTTACCCTAACCCTAACTCTCACCTTAACCGTAACCCTAACCCTAACCCTAACATTTATCCTTACCCTAAACCTAAACCTAACCCTTACCCTAACCCCAACCCTAACCCTAACCCTTACCCTTACCCTACCTTAACCCTAACCTTAACCCTAACACTTACCCTTACCCTAACCCTATCCCTGACCCTAACCCTAACCTTACCCTAACACAAAACCTACACCTAACCCCTATCCTAACCCTAACCCTAATCCTTACCCTTACCCTAAACCTAAACCTAAAACTAAACCTAAACCTAAACCTAAACCTAACACTAAACCTAAACCTAACCCTAACTCTTACCCTTACTCCAAACCTAACCCCAACCCTAAACCTTACCTTTACCCTAAACCTAACCCTAACCCTAAACCAAAGCCTAACACCTAACCCTAACCCTAACCTAATCCTTACCCTTACCCTAAACCTAACCCTGACCCTAACCCTAACCTAAACCTTACTCTTACCCTAACCCTAACCCAAACACTAACCCTAACCCTAACTCTTACCCTAACCCTAACCCTAACCCAAACCCTAACCCTAACCCTAACCCTAACCCTTACCCTAACCACTTACCCTAACACTAACCCTAACCGCTAACCCTAACCGTTACCGTAACCCTATCCTTAACCCTAACCCTTACCCTTACCCTAATCCTAACCCTTACCCTAATTCTAACACTAACCCTAACCCTAACACCTAATCCTAACCCTAACCCTTACGCTAACCCTAACCCTAACCCTAAACCTAACCCTATCCATAACCCTAACCTTTACCCTAACACTAAACCTAACCCTAACCCAAACCCTAACCCTAAACCCTTACCATAACCCTTACCCTAACCCTAACCCGAACCCTAACCCCTAACCCTAAACATAACCCTAACGCTTACCCTCACCCTAACCCTAACCCTAAACCTAAACCTAACCCTAGCCCTAAACCTAACCTGAACCCTAAACCTAACCCTAAACCTTACCCTTAAACTAACCCCTAACCCTAACCTAACCCTAAACCTAAACCTTACCCTTACCGTAACCCAAACCCTAACCCCTAACCCTGACCCTAATCCTAACCCTAATCTTACCCTTATCCTAACCCTAAACCTAACCTAAACCTAACCCTAACCCTTGCCCTAACCCTAACCCTAACCCTAACCCTAATCCTAAGCCCTACCCTTACCCCAACCCTAATCCTAAACCTAACCCTAAAACTTACACTTACCCTTACCCTAAACCTAACCCTAACCGTAAACCTAACCCTAACCCTAACACTAACACCGAACCCTAACCCTAACCCTAAACCTTATCCTTACACTAACCCTAAGCCAAACCCTAAACCCAACCCCTAACCGTAATCCTAACCCTAACACTTACCCTTACCCTAACCCTAACCCTAAACCTAAACCTAACCCTAACCCTAACCCTAACACTTACCCTTACCCTTACCCTAACCCTAACCCTAACCCTAACCCTTACCTTTTCCCTAACCTTAACCCTAACCCTAATCCTAACCCAAACCAAACGCTAAACCTAACCCTAACCCTAACCCTTACCATTACCCTAAACCTAACCCTAACCCTAACCCTAAAACTTACCCTTCTCCTAAACCTAACCGCAAACCTAACCGTAACCCTAACCCATACCCTTATCTTAACCCTAACCCTAACCCTAACCCCTAACCCTAACCCCAAACCTAAACCTTACCCTTACCCTAACCCTAACCCTAACACTAACCCAACCCCTAACCCTAACCATAACCCTAACCCTTACCCTAACCCTTACCCTAAACTTAACCCTGAACCTAACACTAACCCTAACCTTAACACTAAACCTAACACTAACCCTAACCCTAACCCTAACCCTTAACCTTAACCTAACCTTAACCCTAATCCTAACCCAAACCCTAACCCTTACCCTTATCCTACCTAAACCCTAACCCTAACCCTAACACTTACCCTTACCCTAACCTTAACCCTGACCGTAACACTAACCTTACCCTAACCCTAACCCTAACCCTAACCCCAACCCTAACTCTAACCCTAAACCTAACCCTTACCGTTACCCTAAAGCTAACCCTAAACCTAACCCTAAACCTAACCCTAACCGTAACTCTTATCCTTAATCTAACCCTAACCCTAACCATAACCCTTTCCAAAAACCTAACCCTAACCCTAATTCTAACCCTTACCCTTACCCTAAACCTAACCCTAAACCTAAACCTAACCCTAAACGTTACCTTAACCCTATCTCTAACCCTAAACCTAACCCTTACCCTATCCCTAACCCTAACCCTAACCCTTACCCTTACCCTTACCCTAACTCTAACCCTTACCCTAACCCTAACCCTAACCCTTACCCTAACACTAACACTAACACTAACCCTAACCCTAACCCTTAACCTTACCCTAACCCTAACCCTAAACCTTAACCTAAACCTAACCCTAACCCTAACCCTAACCCTTAACCTTTCCCTAACGCTAACCCTAACCTTAAACCTAACCCTAACTCTAACCATAAACCTAACCCTTACACTTACCCTAACCCTTACTCTAATACTACACATAACCCTAACCCTAACCCTTACCCTTACCCTAACCCCAAACCTAAACCTAACACTTACCCTAACCCTAATCCTAACCTAAACCTAATCCTAACCCTAACCCTAACCCTTACCCTTACCCTAAACCTGACCCTAAACCTAACGCTAACCCTAACCCCTAACCCTAACCCTAACCCTATCCCTTAACCTTACCCTAACCCTAACCCTCACATTAACCGTAACCCTAACCCTAACCCTAACACTTATCCTTACCCTAAACCTAACCATAACCCTTACCCTTACCCTATCCATGACCCTAACCCTAACCTTACCCTAACCCAAAACCTACACCTAACCCCTATCCTAACCCTAACCCTAACCCTTACCCTTACCCTAAACCTAAACCTAAAACTAAACCTAAACCTAACACTAAACCTAAACCTAACCCTAACTCATACCCTTACTCCAACCCTAACCCTAACCCTAACCCTTTCCCAAAACCTAACCCTAACCCTAATCCTAACCCTTACCCTTACCCTAAACCTAAACTTAAACCTAACCATAACCCTAACCCTAACCGTAACCTAAACCTAACCCTACCCTAACCCTAACCGTAACCTTAACCCTATCCCTAACCCTAACCCTAACCCTTACCCTTACCCTAAACCTAAACCTAACCCTAATCCTAACCCTAACCCTAACCCTAACCCTAACCTAACCCTTACCCTTACCCTAACCCTAACCCTAACCCTAACCCTAACCTAAACCTTACTCTTACCCTAACCCTAACCCTAACACTAACCCTAACCCTAACTCTTACCCTAACCCTAAACCTAACCCAAACCCTAACCCTAACCCTAACCCTAACCCTTACCCTAACCGTAATCCTAACCCAAACCCTAACCCTAACACTTACCCTAACACTAACCCTAACCCTAACCCCTAACCCTAACCCTTACCGTAACCCTAACCTTAACCCTAACCCTTAGCCTTAACCTAATCCTAACCCTTACCCTAATTCTAACACTAACCCTAACCCTAACACCTAATCCTAACCCTAACCCTTATGATAACCCTAACCCTAACCCTTACCCTAACTCTAACCCTAACCCTAACTCTTACCCTAACCCTAAACCTAAACCAAACCCTAACCCTAACCATAACCCTAAACCAAACCCTAACCCTAACACTTACCCTAACACTAACTCTAACCCTAACCCCTAACGCTAATCCTTACTGTAACCCTATCCCTAACCCTTACCCTTACCCTAACCCTAACCCTAACCCTTACACTAACTCTAACCATAACTCTAACCCTAACACCTAACCTTAACCATAACCCTAACCCTACCCCTAACCATAACCCTAAACCTAATCCTAACCTTAACCCTAACCCTATCCCCTAACCCTAACCCTAACCCTAACCCTTACCCTAACCCTAACCCTAATCCTAATTCTAAGCCCTACCCTTACCCCTACCCTAATCCTAAACCTAACCCTAAAACTTACACTTACCCTTACCCTAAAACTAACCCTAACCGTAACCCTAACCCTAAGCATTACCTTAACCCTAACCCTAAACCTAACACCGAACCCTAACCCTAACCCTAAATCTTATCCTTACACTGACAATAAAAAAACGTAACCCCAACCCCTAACCCTAACCCTAACCCTTACACTTTCCCTAACCCTAACCCAAACCCTAACCCTAATCCTAACCCAAACCTAATGCTAAACCTAACCCTAACCCTAACCCTTACCATTACCCTAAACCTAACCCTAACCCTAACACTAAAACTTACCCTTTCTCTAAACCTAACAGTAACCCTAACCGTAACCCTAACCCATACCCTTATCTTAACCCTAACCCTAACCCTAACCCCTAACCGTAACCCTAAACCTAAACCTTACCCTTACCCTAACCCTAACCCTAACACTAACCCTAACCCCTAACCCTAACCATAACCCTAACCCTTACCCTAACCCTTACCCTAAACTTAACCCTGAACCTAACACTAACCCTATCCCTAACACTAAACCTAACACTAACTCTAACCCTAACCCTAACCCTTAACCTTAACGTAACCTTAACCCTAACCCTAACCCTAACACTTATCCTTACCCTAAACCTAACCCTAAACCTTACCCTAACCCTAACCCTAACCCTAACCCTAACCCTTACCCTTACCCTACCTAAACCCTAACCCTAACCCTAACACTTACCCTTACCCTAACCCTAACCCTGAACCTAACACTAACCCTAACCCTAACACTAAACCTAACACTAACCCTAACCCTAATTCTAACCCTTACCCTTACCCTAAACCTAACCCTAACCCTAACCGTAACCTTAACCCTATCCCTAATCCTAACCCTAACCCTTACCCTTAGCCTAACCCTAACCCTTACCCTAACCCTAACCCTAACCCTTACCCTCAACCTAACCCTAACCCTAACCCTTAACCTTTCCCTAACGCTAACCCTAACCTTAAACCTAACCCTAACTCTAACCCTAACCCTAACACTTAACCTTTCCCTAACGCTAACCATAACCTTAAACCTAACCCTAACTCTAACCCTAAACCTAACCCTTACACTTACCCTAACCCTACCCTAATCCTAACCATAACCCTAACCCTAACCCTTACCCTTACCCTAACCATAACCCTATACATAACCCTAACCCTAACCCTAAACCTAACCCCTAACCCTAACCCTAACCCTAACCCTTACCCTAACCTTAACACTAACCCTAACCCTTACCCTTAACCTAACCCTAATCCTAACCCTAACCCTAACCCCAACCTTAACCCTAACACTTAACCTTACCCTAACTCTAACCCTAAACCTAACCCTATGGTTCACCCTAACACTAACCCTAACCCTAACCCTTACCCTCACCCTAACGCTAAACCTAAACTTAACCCAAACCCTAAACCTGACCCTAACCCTAAGCCTAACCCTTACCGTAAACCTAACCCTAACCCTAACCCTTACCCTTCCCCTAATCCTAACCCTAACCCCAAACCTAAACCTAACCCTTACCCTAACCCTAAACCTAACCTAAACCTAATCCTAACCCTAACCCTAACCCTTACGCTTACCCTAAACCTGACCCTAAACCTAACGCTAACCCTAACCCTAACCCCTAACCCTAACCCTAACCCTAACCCTTAACCTTACCATAACCCTAACCCTAACCCTAACCTTAACCGTAACTCTAACCCTAACCCTAACACTTATCCTTAAGCTAAACCTAACCTTAAACCTTACCCTAACACTGACCCTAACCCTTACCCCTACCCTACCTTAACCCTAACCTTAACCCTAACAGTTACCCTTACTCTAACCCTATCCCTGACCCTAACCCTAACCTTACCCTAACCCAAAACCTACACCTAACCCCTACCCTAACCCTAACCCTAACCCTTACCCTTACCCTAAACCTAAACCTAAAACTAACCTTAACCCTAACACTAAACCTAAACCTAACCCTAACTCTTACCCTTACTCCAACCCTAACCCTAACCCTAACCCTTTCCCAAAACCTAACCCTAATCCTAATCCTAACCCTTACTCTTACCCTAAACTTAAACCTAAACCTAAACCTAACCCTAACCCTAACCTTAACCTAAACCTAACCCTAACCCTAACCCTAACCGTAACCTTAATCCTATCCCTAACCCTAACCCTAACCCTTACCCTTACCCTAAACCTAACCCTAACCCTAATCCTAACCCTAACCCTAACCTAACCCTTACCCTTACCCTAACCCTAACCATAACCCTAACCCGAACCCGAACCTAAACCTTACCCTTAACCTAACCCTAACCCTTACCCTAACCCTAACTCTTACCCTAACCCTAACCCTAACCCAAACCGTAACCCTAACCCTAACCCTTACCCTAACCATAATCCTAACCCAAACCCTAACCCTAAACCTTACCCTAACACTAACCCTAACCCTAACCCCTAACCCTAACCCTTACCGTAACCCTATCCTTAACCCTAACCCTTACCCTTTCCCTAATCCTAACCCTTACCCTAATTCTAACACTAACCCTAACCCTAACACCTAATCCTAACCCTAACACTTACGCTAACCTTAACCCTAACCCTTACCCTAACTCTAACCCTAACCCTAACTCTTACCCTAACCCTAAACCTAAACCAAACCCTAACCCTAACGATAACCATAACCCTAAACCAAAACCTACCCCTAATCCTTACCCTAACACTAACTCTAAACCTAACCCCTAACGCTAACCCTTACCGTAACCCTATCCCTAACCTTTACCCTTACCCTAACCCTAACCCTTACCCTAACTCTAACCCTAACCCTAACCCTAACCCTAACACCTAAACCTAACCCTTACCCTAACCCTAACCCTTACTCTTAACCTAAACCTAAACATAATCTTAATGCTAACACTGCACCTAAACCTAACCCTAACCCTAACGCTTACCCTAAACCTAACCCTAACCCTAACCCTAACCCCAACCCTAACCCTTACTCTTTCCCTAACCCTAACCTTAAACCTAACCATAACTGTAACCCTAACACTAACCCTTACCCTTACCCTAACCCTTACCCTAATCCTAACCATAACCCAAACCCTAACCCTTACCCTAACCATAACCCTAAACCTAGCCCTAACCCTAACCCTAACCCTAACTCCTAACCCTAACCCTAACCCTAACCCTTACCCTGAACTTAACACTAACCCTAAACCTTACCCTTACCCTTACCCTAACCCTAATCCTAACCCTAACCCTAACCCTAACCCTAACCCTAACCCTTACCCTAAACTTAACACTAACCCTAAACCTTACCATTACCCTAACCCTAATCCTAACCCTAACCCTAACCCTAACCTTAAGGCTAACACTTACCCTTACCCTAACTCTAACCCTAACCCTAACCTTAAACTTCACCGTAACCCTAACCCTAACCCTAACCCTTACCCTTACCCTAACGCTAACCCTAAACTTAACCTCAACCATAAACCTAACCCTACCCTAAGCCTAACCCTTACTCTAACCCTAACCCTAACCTTAACCCTTACCCTTCCCCTAAGCCTAACCCTAACCCCAACCCTAAACCTAACACTTACCCTAACCATAACCCTAACCCTAATCCTAATCCTAACCCTAACCCTAACCCTTACCCTTACCGTAACTCTGACCCTAAACCTAGGCTAACCCTAAACCTAACCCCTAACCCTAACCCTAACCCTAACCCTAACCATGACCCTAACCCTTACCCTTCCCCAAACTCTAACCCTAACCCTAAACCTCACCCTAACACTTACCATAACCCTAACCCCAACCCTATCACTTACCCTTACCCTAACCCTAACCCTAATCTTAACCCCAACCCTAAACCTAACCCTAATCCTTACCCTTACCCTAACCCTAACTCTAAACCTAACCTCAACCCTAACCCTAATCCTAACCCCTGACCCTAACCCTAACCCTGACCCTAACACTTACCTTTACCCTAACCCTAAACCTAACCTTAATGCTAACCCTAACCCTAACTCTAAACCTAACCCTAACCCTAACCCTAACCCTAACCCTTAACCTTACCCTAAAAATAACTCTAACCCTAACACCTAACCCTAACCCTACCCTAACCCTAACCCTAACCATTACCCTTACCCCAACCCTAACCCTAACCCTAACCCTTACCCTTACAATAACCCTAACCCTAACCCTAACCCTAACACCTAAACCTAACCCTAACCCTAACACCTAACCCTAACCCTAACCTTTAATCTAACGCTAACCCTAACCCTAACCCTTACCCTAACCCTAAACCTAGCACTAACCCTAAACCTAACCCTAACCCTTAAACTTACATTAACCCTAAACCTAATCCTAACCCTAAACCTAACCTTAATGCTAACACTAACCCTTACCCTAACCCAAACCCCTATTCCTAACCCTAACCCTTACCCTAACCCTAACCCTAACACTAACCCTAACCATTACCCTTACCCTAAGCCTAAACCTAAACCGAACCCCACCCTTAACCCTAACCCTAACTCTAACCCTAACCCTAACCCTTACCCTTACCCTAATCCTAAACATAACCTTAATGCTAACCCTGAACCTAACCCTAACCATAACTTTAACCTTACCCTAACCCTAACCCTAACCCTAAGCCTTACTCTTTCCCTAACCCTAAACCTAATATAACTCTAACCCTTACCCTTACCCTCACCCTAACACTAACACTAACCTTAAACCTAACCCTAACCCTAAACCTAACCCTAACCCTTTTCCTAACCCTAACCCTAACCCTAAACATAAAACTAACCCTAACCCTAACCTTAACCCTTAACCTTACCATATCCCTAAACCTAACCCTAAACGTAACCCTAATTCTAACCCTAAACCTAACACTAACCCTAACCCTAACCCTAAACCTTGCCCTAACCCTAACCCTAAACTAAAGCTAACCCTATCCCTAACCCTAACCTTACCCTTACCCTAACCCTAAACCTTACCCTAACTCTAACACTAACACTAACCCTAACCCTAACACCTAACCCTAACCCTAACCCTTAGCCTAAGCCTAACCCTAACCCTTACCCTAACACTAACCGTAACCCTAACTCCTACCCTAACCATAAACCTAACACAAACCCTAACCCTAACCCTAACCCTTACCCTAAACATAACCCTAACCCAAACCCTAACCTTAATCCTTACCCTAACACTAACCCTAACCCCTAACGCTAACCCTTACCATAACCCTGTCCCTAGCCCTAACCCTTACCCTTACCCTAACCCGAACCCTTACCCTAACTCTAACCCTAACTCTAACCCTAACACCTAACCCTAACCCTAACCCTTACCCTAACCCTAACTCTTACCCTTACCCTAAACCTAAACATAACCTTAATGCTAACACTGAACCTAACCCTAACCCTAACCCTAACCCTTCTCCTTTCCCTAACCCTAACCCTAACCTTAAACCTAACCCTAACTCTAACCCTAACACTAACCCTTACACTTACCCTAACTCTAATCCTAACTATAACCCTAACCCTAACCCTTACCCTTACCCTAACCATAACCCTAAACCTAGCCCTAACCCTAACCCTAACCCTAACCCCTAACCCTAACCCTAACCCTAACCCTAATCATTACCCTAACCTTAACACTAACCCTAACCCTTCCCTTACCCTTACCCTAACCCTAATCCTAACGCTCACCCTAACCCTAACCTTAACCTTAACACTTACCCTTACCCTTACCCTAACTCTAACCCTGACCCTAACCCTAAGTTTAACCCTAAACCTAACCCTAACCTTCACATTAACCCTAACCCTAACCCTAACCCTAAACCTAACCCTAACCCTAACCATAACCCTAAACCTAAACCTAACCCTAAACCTTACCCTTACCCTAACCCTAACCCTAACCCTAAACCTAACCCGAACCTTAACCCTAACACTTACCATTACCCTAACTCTAACCCTAACCCTAACCCTAACCTTCACCCTTCCCTAACCCTAACCCTTACCCTTACCCTAAGGCTATCCCTAACCTTAACCCCAACCCTAAACCTAACCCTAACACTAAGCCTACCCCTTACTCTAACCCTAACCCTAACACTTACCCTTACCCTAACCCTAACCCTAACCCTAACCCTTACACTTACCCTAACCCTAACCCTAACCCTAACACCTAACCCTAAAACTAACCATAAGACCTAACACTTACCCTTACCCTAACCCTAAGCCTCACCCTAAGCCTCACCCTAACCCTTACACTTACCCTAAACCTAACCCTAACACTAATCCTAACACTAACACCTAACCCTAACCCTAACCCTAACACGTAACCCTAACCCTAACCCTTACCCTAATCCTAATCCTAACCCTTACCCTAACACTAAACCTAACCCTAAACCTAACCCTAACCCTAACCCTTAACCTTACCCTAACCCTAACCCCAATCCTAACCCTAACCCTAACCTTAATGATAACCCTAACCCTAACCCTAACCCTAAGCCCTATCCCTAAACCTAACCTTTACACGAAACCTAACCCTAACACTAACACTAACCCTAACCATTACTCTTACCCTAACTCTAACCCTAAACCTAACCCTAACCCTACCCCTAAACTTAACCCTAACTCTAACCCTAACCCTCACTCTTACCCTTACCCTAAACCTAAACATAACCTTAATGCTAACCCTGAACCTAACCCTTACCCTAACCTTAACCTTAACCTAAACCTAACCTTAACCCTAACCCTAACCCTTACCCTTTTCCTAAACCTAACACTAACCTTAACCCTATCCCTAAACTTAACCCTAACCCTTTCCCTCACCCTAACCCTAACCCTAAAGCTAAACCTAACCCTAAGCCTAACCCTAACCCTTAACGTTCCCATATCCCTAACCCTAACCCTAACCCTAACCCTAATCCTAACCTAACATTAACCCTAACCCTACCCCTTAACCTTACCCTAACCCTAACCCTAAACCTAAACCTAACCCTATCCCTAACCCTAAACCTTACCCTTACCATAACAATAAACCTAATCCTAACCCTAACCCTACCCTTAACCCTAACCCAAACCCTAACC
This sequence comes from Megascapheus bottae, assembly GCA_024803745.1. Lineage (NCBI taxonomy): Eukaryota > Metazoa > Chordata > Mammalia > Rodentia > Geomyidae > Megascapheus > Megascapheus bottae. The sequence goes on along the minus strand of JANJXV010000047.1, from coordinate 3,085,660 downwards.
CTATCCCTTAAATTTATCCTAACCCTAACCATAAACCTAACCCTAACCCTAAACCTAACCCTAACCCTAACCCTTACCCTTACCATAACCCTAACCCTAAATCTAACCCTAACCCTAACATCTAACCCTAACCCGAACTCTTCCCCTAACCCTAACCCTAACCCTTACCCTATCCCTAAACCTAACACTAACCCTAACCCTAACACTTACACTTACCCTAACCCTAACCCTTACCCTTACCCTAAACTTAAACATAACCTTAATGCTAACACTGAACCTAACCCTAACCCTAACCCTAACCCTAACCCTAACCTTAACCCTAACCCTAACCCTAAACCCAACCCTTACGCTTACCTTAACACTAACCCTAACCTTAATGCTAACCCTAACCCTAACACTTACCCTAACAAAAACCCTAACCCTAACCCTAACCCTTACCCTAAACCTAACCCTAACCCTAACCCTAACCCTCAACCTAACCCTAACACTTACCGTAACCCTAACCCCAACCCTAACACTTATCCTTACCCTAACCCTAACCCTAACCTTATTTCGAACCCTAAACCTAACCCTAAACCTAACCCTTACCCTAACCCTAAACGTAACCCTAAACGTAACCCTAACCCTAACCCTAACACTTATCGTTACACTAACCCTAACCGTTACCTAACTCTTGCCCTAACACTAAGCTTAACCCAAACCCTAACCCTAACCCTAACCCTTACCCTAACCCTAACCCTAACCCAAAACCTAACCCTAACCCTTACCATAACCCTAACCCCCGAACCCTAACCCTTACACTTACCCTAACCCTAACCCTAACCCTTACCCTTACCATAACCCTAACTCTTACCGTAACTCTAACCCTAACCCTAACCCTAACAACCAAACCTACCCCTAAACCTTACCCTAACCAAAACCCTAAACCTTGCCCTAACCCTAACCCTAACCCTAACCCTAATCCTAACCCCTATCCCTAACCCTAACCCTTACCCTAACCCTAACCCTAACACTAACCCTAACCATTACCCTTACCCTAACCCTAACCCTAAACCTAACCCTAACCCTACCCCTAACTCTAACCCTAACTCTAACCCTAACCCTAACCCTTACCCTTACCCTAAATCTAAACATAACCTTAATGCTAACCCGGAACCTAAACTAACCTTACCCTAAAGCTAACCCTAACCCTAACCCTTACCCTTTCCCTAAACCTAAACCTAACCCTAACTCTAACCCTTACCTTACCCTCACCCTACCCCTAACCCTAAACCTAAACCTAACTCTAACCCTAACCGTAACCCTTAACCTTACCATATCCCTAAACCTAACCCTAACCCTAACCCTAATCCTAACCCTAAACCTAACACTAACCCTAACCCTAACCTTAACCCTAACCCTAAACCTAACCCTTACCCTTATCCTAACCCTAACCCTAAACCTAACCCTAGCCCTCACCCTAACCCTTACCCTTACCCTAACCCTAACCCTAAACCTAACTCTAACCCTAACCTGAACAATAACCACCAACCCTAACCCTAATCCTAACCCTAACCCTTACCCTTACCCTAAACCTAACCCTAAAATTAATGCTAACCCTAACCCTAATCCTAATCCTAACCCTTACCCTAACCCTAACCCTAATCATAACCCTAACCCTAAGGTTAAGGCTAACACTAACCCTAACCCTAACCATAACCCTTACTCTTTCTCTAAGCCTAACCCTATACCTAAACCTTACCCTTAAACTAACCCTAACCCTAACCCTAAACCTAACCCTAACCATAACCCTAACCCTAACCCTAATCCTAACCCTTACACTTACCCTAAACCTAATCCTAAACCTAACCCTAAACCTAAACCTAACCCTTACCCTTACCCTTAACCTAACCCTAACCCTAACCCTAACCCTAAACCTATCCACTGACCCTAACCCTAACCCTAAACTTCACACTAACCCTAACCCTAACCCTAACCATAACCATAACCCTAATCCTAATCTTAACCTTAACCCTAACCCTAACCCCTAACCCTAACCCTAACCCTAACCCTTACCCTAAACTTAACACTAACCCTAAACATTAACATTACCCTAACCCTAATCCTAACCCTAACCCTAAACCTAACATTAAGGCTAACACTTACCCTTACCCTAACTCTAACCTTAACCTTAACCTTAACCTTAACCTTAACCTTCACCGTAACCCTAACCCTAACCCTAACCCTTACCCTTACCCTAACGCTAACCCTAAACTTAACCTCAACCATAAACCTAACCCTACCCTAAGCCTAACCCTTACTCTAACCCTAACCCTAACCTTAACCCTTACCCTTCCCCTAAGCCTAAACCTAACCCCAACCCTAAACAAAACACTTACCCTAACCCTAACCCTAACCCTAAACCTAATCCTAACCCTAACCCTAACCCTTACCCTTACCGTAAATCTGACCCTAAACCTAGACTAACCCTAAACATAACCCCTAACCCTAACCCTAACCTTAACCCTACCCGAACCCTAAACCTAAACCTAACCCTAACCCTAACCCTAACCCTGACCCTAACCCTTACCCTTCCCCAAACTCTAACCCTAACCCTAAACCTAACCCTAACACTTACCATAACCCTAACCCCAACCCTATCCCTTATCCTTACCCTAACCCTAACCCTAATCTTAACCCCAACCCTAAACCTAACCCTTACCCTTACCCCAACCCTAACCCTAACCCTAACCCTAACCCTTACCCTTACCCTAACCCTAACCCTCATCCTAACCCTAACATCTAACCCTAACCCTAACCCTAACACCTAACCCTAACCCTAACCCTTACTCTAACCCTAACCCTAACCCTAACCCCTACCCTAACCCTAAACCTAACACTAACCCTAAACCTAACTCTAACCCTTAACCTTACATTAACCCTAAACCTAATCCTAACCCTAAACCTAACCTTAATGCTAACCCTAACCCTTACCTTAACCATAACACCTATCCCTAACCCTAACCCTTACCCTAACCCAAACCCTAACACTAACCCTAACCATTACCCTTACCCTAAACCTAAACCTAAACCGAATCCCACCCTTAACCCTAACCCTAACTCTAACCCTAACACTAAACCTTACCCATACCCTAAACCTAAACATAACCTTAATGCTAAC
>JANJXV010000047.1:3067500-3077500 GCA_024803745.1 Megascapheus bottae | reverse complement strand
CCCTAATCCTAACCCTAACCCTTAACCTTACCCTCACCCTAACCCTAACCCTAAACCTTAACACGAACACTAACCCTAACCCTAACCCTGACCTTAACACTTACCCTTATCCTCACCCAAACCCTAACCCTAAACCTTCACACTAAACCTAAGCCTAACCCTAACCCTTACCCTTACCCTAAACCTAACCCTAACCCTAACCCTAACCCTAACCCTTACCCTAACCATAACCCTAAACCTTACACTAAACCTAACCCTAACACTAACCCTAACTCTAACACTTACCCCTACCCTAACCCTAAACCTTACCTTTACCCTAAACCTTAACATAGCCTTAATGCTAACACTGAACCTAACCCTAACCCTAAAACTAACCCTTACACGAAACCTAACCCTAACCATAACCCTATCCCTAACGCTTACCGTTTCCCTAACCCTAACCCTAACCTTAAACCTAACCCTAACTCTTACCGTAAACCTAACCTTTACTCTTACCCAAAATCTTACCCTAATCCTAACCCTAACCCTAACCCTAACCCCTAACCCTAACACTAACATTCACCCTTACCCTAACATTAACACTAACCCAAACCCTTACCCTTACCCTTACCCTAACCCTAATCCTAACCCTAACCCTAACCCTAACCTTAACCCTAACACTTACCCTTACCCTAACTCTAACCCTAACCCTAACCTTCACCCTAACCCTTACCCTAAATCTAACCCTAACCCTAACCCTAACCGCTGACCCTAACCCTAACATTAATCCTAACCCTTAACCTTACCCTAACCCTAACCGTAACCTTAATGCTAACACTAACATTAAACCTAAACCTTACCCTAACCCGAACCCTAACCACTACCCTAAGACTAACCCTAACCTTAACTCTAACCTTTACCCTAACCCTAACCCTAACCCTAACCCCTGACCCTAACCCTAACCCTAACCCTAACCCTTACCCTTACCCTAACCCTAACCGTAACCTTAATGCTAACACTAACATTAAACCTAACCCTTACCCTAACCCGAAACCTAACCCGAACCCTAACCACTACCCTAAACCTAAACCTAACCCTAACTCTAAACTTTACCCTAACCCTAACCCTAACCCATACCCTAACCCTAACCCTAACCCAAACCCTACACCTAACCCTAACCCTAACCCTAACCCCTAACCCTTACCCTTAACCTAACCCTAACCCTAACCTTAATGCTAACCCTAACCCTAACCCTAATATTCACCCTAACCCTAACCCTAATCCTTAGCATAAACCTAACCCTAAACCTAACCCTAATCCTAAACCTAAACCTTACCCTAACCCTAAACATTACCCTAACCCTATCCCTAACACTAACCCTAACCTTACCCCTAACCCTTACCTTACCCTAACCCTAACCCTAACCCTAACTTTACCCTAAACCTAACCCTAACCCTAAACCTAAACCTAACCCTAAACCTAACCCTAACACTTACCCTTACCCTAACCCTTACCCTAACCCCTAACCCTAAGCCTAACCCTATCCCTTACCCTTATCCTAATTTCAAAACAAACCCTAACCATAACCCTAACACTTTCCTTTACCCTAACCCTAACCCTAACCCTAACCCTTACCCTTACCCTAACCCTAACCCTAACCCTAACACTTACCCTAACCCTAACCCCTAAACCTAACCCTAACCCTAACTCTCACCCTTACCCCTACCTAATCCCAACCCTAACCCTAACCCTTACAATAAACCTAACCCTAACACTTAACCTAACCATAAACCTAAACCTAAACCTAACCCTAAACCTAACCCTTACCCAACCCTAACCCTTATCCTAACCCTATCTCTAACCCTAACCCTAAACCTAACCTTAACCCTCACCCTTACCCTTACCCTGACCCTAACCGTAACCCTAACCCTGAACCTAACCCTAACCCTAACCCTTACCCTTATCTTAACCCTAACCCCAAACCTAACTCTAACCCTTACCCTTACCCTACACATAACCCTAATCCTAACCCTAACACTAAACCTTACTCTTACCTAAAACTAACCCTAACGCTTACCCTAAACCTAACCCTAACCCTAACCCTAACACTTACCCTTACCTTAACCCTAACCCTAACCCCTAACCCTAATCATAACCCTAACCCTAATCTTACCCTTACCCTAACCCTAACCCTAACTTAACCCTAACCCTAACACTAACCCTAACATTAACACTTACACTATCCATAACCCTAAACATAACCCTAAACCTAAGCTAAACTCTAACCCTAAACCTTACCCTAACCCTAACACTAACACTAACCCTAACCCCTAACCATAACCCTTACCCTAACCCTAAATCTAACCCTTACCCTTACCCTAACCCTAACCCTTACCCTATCCCTAACCCTAAACGTAAAACTAACCCTAACCTAAACCTTACACTAATCAGAAACCTAACCCTAACCCTAACCCTAACCCTTACCCTAACCTTAACCCTAACACTAACCCTAACCCTAACCCTTACCTTCCCCTAACCCTAACTCTAACCCTAACCCTAACCTTAATGATAAGCCTAACACTAACCCTAACCCTAACCCCTATCCCTAACCCTAACCTTTACCCTAACCCTAACCCTAACACTAAGAGTAACCCTAACCCTTACCCTTACCCTAACCCTAAACCTAAACCTAACTCCAACCCTAACCCTAATATAACCCTTTCCCAAAACCTAACCCTAACCCTAATTCTAACCCTTACCCTTACCCTAAACCTAACCCTAAACCTAACCTTAACCCTAACCGTAACGTTAACGCTATCCCTAACCCTAACCCTAACCCTTACCCTTACCCTAACCCTAACCCTAACCCTAATCCTAACCCTAACCCTAACCTTAAGCCGAACTGTAAACCTAACCCCAACCCTAACCCTTACCCTAACACTAAACCAAACCCTAACCCTAACCCTAACACTTACCCTTACAATAAACCTAACCCTAACCCTGACCCTAACACTTACCCTTACCCTAACCCTAACCCATACCCTAACCATAACCCTAACGCAAACCCTAAATGAAACCATTACCTAACACTAACCTTAACCCTAACCCCTAACCCTAACCCTTACCGTAACCCTATCCCTAACCATAACCCTTACCCTTACCCTAACCCTAACCCTTACTCTAACTCTAACCCTAACCCTAAGGCTAACACCTAAGCCTAACCCTAACCCTTACCCTAACACTAACCCTAACCCTTACCCTAAATCTAAGCCTAAACCTAACTCTTACCCTAAAGGTAAACCTGACCCCAACCCTAACCCTTACCCTAACCCTAAACCTAAACCTAACCCTAACCCTAACCCTAACACTTACCCTTACCCTAAACCTAACCCTAACCCTAGCCCTAACCCTTACCCTTACCCTAACCCTAACCCTAAACCAAACCCTAACCCTAACCCTAACCCTTACCCTAAACATAACCCTAACCCAAACCCTAACCCTAACCCTTACCCTAACACTAACCCTAACCCTAACCCCTAACCCTAACGCTTACCGTATCCCTATCCCTAACCCTAACCCTTACCCTTTCTCTAACCCTAACCCTTACCCTAAATCTAACCCTAACCCTAACCCTAACACCTAACACTAACCCTAACCCCCTAACCCTTACTCTAACCCTAACCCTAGCCCTTACCCTAAATCTAACCCTAAACCTAACTCTTACCCTAACCCTAAACCTAACCCAAACCCTAACCATAACCCTTACCCTAAACATAACCCTAACCCAAACACTAACCCTAAAACTTACCCTAACACTAACCCTAACCCTAACCCATAACGCTAACACTTACCGTAACCTTATCCCTAAAGCTAACCCTTACCATAACCCTAACCCTATCCCTAACCTATACCCTAACCCTAACCCTAACCCCTATCCCTAACCCTAACCCTTACCCTAACCCTAACCCTAACACTAACACTAACCCTAACCATTAAAATTACCCTAACCCTAACCCTAAACCAAACCCTAACCCTACCCATAACCCTAACCCTAACTCTAACCCTAACCGTAACCCTTACCCTTAACCTAAACCTAAATATAACCTTAATGCTAACCCTGAACCTAACCCTAACCCTAACCTTAACCCTTACCCTTAACCTAGCCCTAACCCTAACCTTAACCCTTACCCTTTCCCTAACCCTAAACCTAACCCTAACTCTAACCCTTACCCTTACCCTCACTCTAACCGTAACACTAACCTTAATCCTAACCCTAACCCTAACCCTAACCCTAACCCTAACCCTTACCATAACCCTCACCCTAACCCTAACGCTAAACCTAACCCTAACCCCTAACCTTACCATATGCCTAAACCTAACCCTAACCCTAACCCTGATCCTAACCCTAACCCTTACTCTTACCCTCACCCTAACCCGAACCCTAAACCTTAACACTAACCTAACCCTAACCCTAACACTTACCCTTACCCTCACCCTAACCCTCACCCTAAACCTTCACACTAACACTAATCCTAACCCTAACCCTAACCCTAACCCTTACCCTTACCCTAAACCTAACCCTAAACCTAACCCTAACACCTAACCTTAACCCTAACCCTTACCCTAACCCTAACCCTAACTCTTACACTAACCCTAACCCTAACACTAACCCTAACCCTAACACTTACCCTTTCCCTAACCCTAACCCTAACCTTAAACCTAACCCTAACTCTTACCCTAAACCTAACCCTTACCCTTACGCAAACCCTTACCCTAATCCTAACCATAACGTACACCCTAACCTTAACCTTACCCTAAATCTAACCCTAACCCTAACCCTAACCCCTAACCCTAACACTAACCCTCACCCTTACCCTAACATTAACACTAACCCTAACCCTTACCCTTACCCCAACCCTAATCCTAATCCTAACCCTAACCATAAACTTATCCCTAACACTTACCTTACCCTAACTCTAACCCTAACCCTAACCTTCACCTAAACATTACCCTAACCCTAACCTTTGCCCTAACTCTTACCCTAACCCTAACCCTAACCCAAACCCTAACCCTAACCTTAACCCTTACCCTAACCCTAACCCTAACCCAAACCCTAACCCTAAACCTAACCCTAACACTAACCCTAACCCCTAACCCTAACCCTTTCCCTAACCCTCACCCTAACCCTAACCCTAACCCTTACCCTTACCCTAACTCTAACCCTAACCCTAACACCTAAACCTAATCCTAACCCTTACCCTAACCCTAAACCTAACCCTAACCTTAATGCTAACCCTAAAACTAACCCTAATCCTAACCCCTATACCTAACCCTAACACTTACCCTAACCATAACCCTAACACTAACACTAAACCTAACCATTACCCTTACCCTAACCCTAAACCTAAACCTAACCATAACCCTACCCCTAACTCTAACCCTACCTCTAACCCTAACCGTAACACTTACCCTTACCCTAAACCTAAACATAACCTTAATGCTAACCCTGAACCTAACCCTAACCCTAACCCTTACCCTAAACCTAACCATAACCCTTACCCTTTCCCTAACCCAAAACCTAATCCTAACTCTAACCCTTACCCTTACCCTCTCCCTATCCTAACACTAACTTTAACCCTAACCCTAACACTAACCCTAACCCTTACCCTCACCCTAACCCTAACCCTAAACATAACACTAACCCTAATCCTAACCCTTACCCTTACCCTAACCCTAACTCTATACCTAACTCTAACCCTAACCTTAACCCTAACCCCTAACCCTAACCCTAATCCTAACCCTAACCCTTACCCTTACCCTAAACCTAACCCTAAACTTAATGCTAACCCTAACCTAACCCAAAAACTAACCCTAACCTTTACCCTAACCCTAACCCTAAACCTAACCCTTACCCTAACCCTAACCCTAACCCAAACTCTAAACCTATCCCTAACCCTAACCCTAACCCTAATCCCTAACCCTAACACTAACCCTTATCCTAACCTCAAAACTAACCCTAACCGTTACACTTACCCTAACCCTAACCGTAAACCTATCCCTAACCCTAACCCTAACCTTAACCCCAAACCTAACACTAACCCTAACCCTAACCCTAACATTTACCCTAACGCTAACCCTAATCCTTAGCTTAACCCTAACCCTAAACCTAAACCTAACCCTTACCCTAACCCTATCCCTAACCCTAACCCTAACCTTACCCCTAACCCTTACCTTAACCTAACCGTAACCCTAACCCTAACCCTAAACTTTACCCTAACCCTAACCCTAACCTAAACCTAATCCTAACCCTAATCCTAACCCTTACCTTTACCCTAACACTAACCCTAACCCCTAAGCCTAAGCCTAACCCTATCCCTTACCCTTATCTTAACTTCAAAACAAACCCTAACTCTAACACTTTCCCTTACCCTAACCCTAATTCCAACCCTAAAACTAACCCTAACCCTAACCCTAACCCTTACCCTTACCCTAACCCTAACCCTAACCCTAACCGCTAACCCTAAACCTAACCCTAACTCTAACCATTACCCCTACCCTAATCCCAACCCTAACCCTAACCCTTACCCTAAACCTAACCCTAACCCTTACCCTTACCAAAAACCTAAACCTAAACCTAACCGTAAACCTAACCCTTACCCTAACCCTAACCCTTACCCTACCCCTACCCCTACCCCTAACCCTTACCATATCTTAACCCTAACCCCAAACCTAAACCTAACCCTTACCCTAACCCTTACCCTTACCCTACACATAACCCTAATCCTAACCATAACCCTAAACCTTACTCTTACCTAAAATTAACCCTAACGCTTACCCTAAACCTAACCCTAACCCTAACACTTACCCTTACCTTATCTGTAACCCTAACCCTAACCATAACCCCTAACCCTAAACCTAATCCTAAACCTTACACTTACAATAACCCTAAACCTATCCCTAACCCTAACCCTAACCCCTAACCCTAACCATAACCCTAACCCTAACATTACCCTTACACTATCCCTAACCCAACTTAACCCTAATACTAACACTAACCCTAACACTAACACTTACACTAACCATAACCCTAAACCTAACCCTAAACCTAACGCAAACCCTAACCCTAACCCCTTACCCTAACCCTAACCCTAACCCTAACCCCTAACCCTAACCCTTAACCTAACCCTAAACCTAACCCTAACGGTTACCCTTACCCTAACCCTAACCCTTACCCTAACTCTAACCCAAACCCTAACCCTAACACCTAACCCTAACCCTAACCCTTACCCTCAAACTAACCCTATCCCTTACCCTAACCCTAACCCTTACCCTAACCCTAACCCTAACCTTAATGCTAACCCTAAAACTAACCCTAATCCTAACCCCTATACCTAACCCTAACACTAACACTAACACTAACCCTAACCATTACCCTTACCCTAACCCTAACCCTAAACCTAACCATAACCCTACCCCTAACTCTAACCCTAACACTAAACCTAACCGTAACACTTACCCTTACTCTAAACCTAAACATAACCTTAATGCTAACCCTGAACCTAACCGTAACCCTAACCCTTACCCTAAACCTAACTCTAACCCTAACCCTTACCCTTTCCCTAAACCTAACCCTAACCCAAACCCTAAAACTAACCCTAACCCTAACCCTAACTCTAACCCTTACCCTTACCCTCACCCTACCCTAACACTAACTTTAACCCTAACCCTAAACCAAATCCTAACCCTAAACTTTACCGTAACCCTAACCCTATCCCTGACCCTTACCCTAAACCTAACCCTAACCCAAACCCTAAAACTAACCCTAACCCTAACCCTAACCCTAACCATTACCCTTACCCTAACCTAATCCTAAACCTTACCCTTACCCGAACCCTAAACCTAACCCTAACCATAAACCTTACCCTTACCCTAACCCTAAACCTAAACCAAACCTAACTCTAACCCTAACCCTAACCTTTACCCTTACCATAACCCTAAACCTAATCCTAACCCTGACCCTAACCTTAACCCTAACCCTAACCCTAACCCTAAACCTAACCCTAACTCAAACCCCTGACCCTAACCCTAACCCTAACCCTAACCCTTACCCTAACCCTAACCCTAACGCTTACCCTTTCCCTAACCCTAACCCTAACCTTAAACCTAACCCTAACTCTTACCCTAAACCTAACCCTTACCCTTACGCAAACCCTTACCCTAATCCTAACCATAACGTACACCCTAACCTTAACCTTACCCTAAATCTAACCCTAACCCTAACCCTAACCCCTAACCCTAACACTAACCCTCACCCTTACCCTAACATTAACACTAACCCTAACCCTTACCCTTACCCCAACCCTACTCCTAATCCTAACCCTAACCATAAACTTATCCCTAACACTTACCTTACCCTAACTCTAACCCTAACCCTAACCTTCACCTAACCATTACCCTAACCCTAACCCTTGCCCTAACTCTTACCCTAACCCTAACCCTAACCCAAACCCTAACCCTAACCTTAACCCTTACCCTAACCCTAACCCTAACCCAAACCCTAACCCTAAACCTAACCCTAACACTAACCCTAACCCCTAACCCTCACCCTAACCCTAACCCTCACCCTAACCCTAACCCTAAACCTTACCCTTACCCTAACCCTTACCCTAACTCTAACCCTAACCCTAACACCTAAACCTAATCCTAACCCTTACCCTAACCCTAAACCTAACCCTAACCTTAATGCTAACCCTAAAACTAACCCTAATCCTAACCCCTATACCTAACCCTAACACTTACCCTAACCATAACCCTAACACTAACACTAAACCTAACCATTACCCTTACCCTAACCCTAAACCTAAACCTAACCATAACCCTAACCCTAACACTAACCCTAACCCTTACCCTCACCCTAACCCTAACCCTAAACATAACACTAACCCTAATCCTAACCCTTACCCTTACCCTAACCCTAACTCTATACCTAACTCTAACCCTAACCTTAACCCTAACCCCTAACCCTAACCCTAATCCTAACCCTAACCCTTACCCTTACCCTAAACCTAACCCTAAACTTAATGCTAACCCTAACCTAACCCAAAAACTAACCCTAACCTTTACCCTAACCCTAACCCTAACCCTTACCCTAACCCTAACCCTAACCCAAACTCTAAACCTATCCCTAACCCTAACCCTAACCCTAATCCCTAACCCTAACACTAACCCTTATCCTAACCTCAAAACTAACCCTAACCGTTACACTTACCCTAACCCTAACCGTAAACCTATCCCTAACCCTAACCCTAACCTTAACCCCAAACCTAACACTAACCCTAACCCTAACCCTAACATTTACCCTAACGCTAACCCTAATCCTTAGCTTAAACCTAACCCTAAACCTAAACCTAACCCTTACCCTAACCCTATCCCTAACCCTAACCCTAACCTTACCCCTAACCCTTACCTTAACCTAACCGTAACCCTAACCCTAACCCTAAACTTTACCCTAACCCTAACCTAAACCTAATCCTAACCCTAATCCTAACCCTTACCCTTACCCTAACACTAACCCTAACCCCTAAGCCTAAGCCTAACCCTATCCCTTACCCTTATCTTAACTTCAAAACAAACCCTAACTCTAACACTTTCCCTTACCCTAACCCTAATTCCAACCCTAAAACTAACCCTAACCCTAACCCTAACCCTTACCCTTACCCTAACCCTAACCCTAACCCTAACCGCTAACCCTAAACCTAACCCTAACTCTAACCATTACCCCTACCCTAATCCCAACCCTAACCCTAACCCTTACCCTAAACCTAACCCTAACCCTTACCCTTACCAAAAACCTAAACCTAAACCTAACCGTAAACCTAACCCTTACCCTAACCCTAACCCTTACCCTACCCCTACCCCTACCCCTAACCCTTACCATATCTTAACCCTAACCCCAAACCTAAACCTAACCCTTACCCTAACCCTTACCCTTACCCTACACATAACCCTAATCCTAACCATA
>JANJXV010000047.1:3045000-3062500 GCA_024803745.1 Megascapheus bottae | reverse complement strand
ATCCTAACCCTAACCTTACCCTTACCTAACCCTAACCCTAAGCTTAACCCTAACCCTAACACTAACCCTAACCCTAACTCTTACCCTTACCCTAACCCTAACTCTAAACTTAATGCTAACACTAACCCTAACCCTAACCCTAACCCTAATCCTTACCCTAACCCTAAACCTAACCCTAACCCTAACCCTCACGGTTACACTTACCCTAACACTAACCCTAACCCTAACACTTACCCTTACCCTAACCCTAACTCTAAACCTAACTCTAACCCTAAACCTAAGCCTAACCCTTACCCTTACCCTAACCCTAAACCTAACCCTAAACCTTACCCTTACCCTAACCATAACCCTAAACTTAATGGTAACCCTAACCCTAACCCTAATCCTTACCCTAACCCTAATGCTAACCCTAACCCTAACCCTAAGCCGAACCCTTACCCTTTCCCTAACCCTAACCCTAACCCTAACCTTAACCCTAACCTTTATGCTAATCCTAACCCTAACCCTTACCCTTTCCCTAAGCCTAACCCAATCCTAACACTTACCTTACCATTACACTAACCCTAACCCTAAATCTAACCCTAACCCTAACTCTAAATCTAAACCTAACCCTAACCCTTACCCTTACCCTACCCCTACCCCTAAACCTAACACTAAACCTACCCTAACCCTTACACTTACCCTAACCCTAACTGTAAACATAACCCCAACGCTAACCCTAACCCTAACCCCTGACCGTAACTCTAACCCTGACCCTAAACCTTACCTTTACCCTAACCCTAACCCTAAGCTTAATGCTAACCCTAACCCTAACCGTAACCCTTACCTTAACGCTAACCCTAACCCTAACCCTTACCCTAACCCTAACCCTAACCCTAACCCTAACCCTTACCCTAACCCTAACCCTAACACTAACACTTACCCTAACCCTAACCCCAACCCAAATTCTAAACCTAACCCTAACCCTAACACTAACCCCTAACCCCAAACCTAACCCTAACCCTTACCCTTATCATAAACTCAAAACTAACCCTAACCCTAACGTTAACACTTAGCTTCACATAACCCTAACCCTAATCCTAAAACTAACCCTAACCCTAACCCTAAACCTTACCCTAACTCTAACACTAACCCTAATAGTAATCCCTAACCCTAACCCTAAACGTAACCCTAACCCTTACCATTACCGTAACCCAGCCCTAACCTTCACCAAACCCTAACCCTACCCCTAACCCTAACACTAACCCTTACCTAACCCTAACCCTAACCTTAACCCTAACCCTAACACTAACCCTAAACCTAACTCTTACTCTTACCCTAACCCTAACCCTAACCCTAAACCTAATCCTAACCCTAACCCTAACCCTTACCCTTACCGTAAATCTGACCCTAAACCTAGACTAACCCTAAACATAACCCCTAACCCTAACCCTAACCTTAACCCTACCCGAACCCTAAACCTAAACCTAACCCTAACCCTAACCCTAACCCTGACCCTAACCCTTACCCTTCCCCAAACTCTAACCCTAACCCTAAACCTAACCCTAACACTTACCATAACCCTAACCCCAACCCTATCCCTTATCCTTACCCTAACCCTAACCCTAATCTTAACCCCAACCCTAAACCTAACCCTTACCCTTACCCCAACCCTAACCCTAACCCTAACCCTAACCCTTACCCTTACCCTAACCCTAACCCTCATCCTAACCCTAACATCTAACCCTAACCCTAACCCTAACACCTAACCCTAACCCTAACCCTTACTCTAACCCTAACCCTAACCCTAACCCCTACCCTAACCCTAAACCTAACACTAACCCTAAACCTAACTCTAACCCTTAACCTTACATTAACCCTAAACCTAATCCTAACCCTAAACCTAACCTTAATGCTAACCCTAACCCTTACCTTAACCATAACACCTATCCCTAACCCTAACCCTTACCCTAACCCAAACCCTAACACTAACCCTAACCATTACCCTTACCCTAAACCTAAACCTAAACCGAATCCCACCCTTAACCCTAACCCTAACTCTAACCCTAACACTAAACCTTACCCATACCCTAAACCTAAACATAACCTTAATGCTAACCCTGAACCTAACCCTAACCATAACCTTAACCTTACCCTAACCCTAACCCTAAACCTAAGCCTTACCCTTTCCCTAACCTTAAACCTAATATAACTCTAACCCTTACCCTTACCCTCACCCTAACCCTAACACTAACCTTAACCCTAACCCTAAACCTAAACCTAAACCTAACCCTAACCTTAACCATTAACCTTACCATATCCCTAAATCTAACCCTAAACGTAACCCTAATCCTAACCCTAAACCTAACACTAACCATAACCCTAACCCTTAACCTTACCCTAACCCTAAAACTAAACCTAACCCTAACACCTAACCCTAACCCTAACCTTACCCTAAGCCTAACCCTAACCCTTACCCTAACACTAACCGTAACCCTAACTCCTACCCTAACCCTAAACCTAACCCAAACCCTAACCCTAACCCTAACACTTACCCTAAACATAACCCTAACCCAAACCCTAACCTTAATCCTTACCCTAACACTAACCCTAACCCCTAACGCTAACCCTTACCGTAACCCTGTCCCTAGCCCTAACCCTTACCCTTACCCTAACCCTAACCCTTACCCTAACTCTAACACTAACCCTAACCCTAATACCTAACCCTAACCCTAACCCTAACCCCAACCCTTACCCTAACCCTAACACTAATCCTTACACTAACCCTAACCCTAATCATAACCCTAACCCTAAGGTTAAGGCTAAAACTAAGCCTAACCCTAACCATAACCCTTACTCTTTCTCTAAGCCTAACCCTATCCCTAACCCTTACCCTTACCCTAACCCTAACCCTAACCCTAAACCTAACCCTAACCATAACCCTAACCCTAACCCTAATCCTAACCATACCCTTACTCTAAACCTAATCCTAAACCTAACCCTAAACCTAAACCTAACCCTTACCCTTACCCTTACCCTAACCCTAACCCTAAACCTAACCCTAACCCTAACCCTAACCCTAACCCTATCCCATGACCCTAACCCTAACCCTAACCCTAACCCTTACCCTTACCCTAACCCTAACCGTAACCTAAAATCTAACACTAACATTAAACCTAACCCTTACCAGAACCCTCACCCTAACCCAAACCCTAACCACTACATTAAACCTAACCCTAACCCTAACCCTAACCTTTACCCTAACCCTAAACCTAACCCAAACCCTAAACCTAACCCTAACCCTAACCCTAACACCTAACCCTTAACCTTACCCTAACCCTAACCCTAATCTTAATGCTAACCCTAACCCTAACCCTAACATTTACCCTAACCCTAACCCAAATCCTTAGCCTAACCCTAAAACTAAACCAAACCCTAACGCTAAATCTAAACCTTACCCTAACCCTAAACCTTACCCTAACCCTATCCCTAACCCTAACCCTAAACTTACCCTTAACGCTTACCTTACCCTAACCCTAACCCTAACCCTAACCCTAACCTTTACCCTAACCCTAATCCTAACCCTAAACCTAACCCTAACCCTAAACCTAACCCTTACCCTTACCCTGACCCTAACCCTAACCCTAACATTTACCCTAACCCTAAACCTCAACATTACCCTAACCATGACCCTAATCCTAACGCTAACCCTAAACAGAACCCCAAACCCTAACCCTAAACCTAAGCCTACCCTAACCCTAAACCTAACCCTAAACCTAACCCTAACCCTAACCCTAACAATGACCCTAAACCTTACCCTTCCCCAAACTCTAACATTAACCCTAAACCTAACCCTAACACTTACCCTTACCCTAAACCTAACACTAACACTAACCCTAACCAATACCCTTACCCTAACCCTAAACCTAACCCTAACCGTACCCCTAACCCTAACCCTAACTCTAACCCTAACCCTAACCCTTACCCTTACCCTAAACCTAAACATAACCTTAATGCTCACCCTGAACCTAACCATAACCGTAACCTTAACCTTACCCTAACCCTAACCCTAACCCTAAGCCTTACCCTTTCCCTAACCCTAAACCTAACATAACACTAACCCTTACCATTACCCCCCCTAACCCTAACACTAACCTTAACCCTAACCCGCCCCCCAGCACTAACCCTAACACTTTCCCTCACCCTAACCCTAAACCTAAACCTAAACCTAAACCTAACCCTAACCCTTATCCTTACCAAATCCCTAAACCTAACCCTAACCCTAACCCTAATCCTAACCCTAAACCTAACACTAACCCTAAACCTAAACCTTAACCTTACCCTAACCCTAACCCTAAACCTAAACCTAAACCTAACCCTATCCCTAACCCTAACCCTAACCCTTACCCTTACCCTAACCCTAACCCTTACCCTAACTCTAACACTAATCCTAAACCTTACACCTAACCCTAACCCTAACTCTTACCCTAACCCTAACCCTTACACTTACCCTAAACCTAAACACAATCTTAATGCTAACACTGAACCTAACCCTAACCCTAACCCTTACCCTAACTTTAACACTAACCCTAACCCTAACCCTAACCCTTCCCCTTTCCCTAACCCTAACCCTAACCTTAAACCTAACCCTAACTGTAACGCTAACCCTAACCCTTACCCTTACACTAACCCTTACATTAATCCTAACCATAACCCTAACCCTAACCCTTACCCTTACCCTAACCATAACCCTAAAACTAGCCCTAACCCTAACCCCTAACCCTAACCCTAACCCTAACCCTTACCCTAAACTTAACACTAACCCTAACCCTTACCCTTACCCTAACCCTAACCCTAAACCCTAACCCTATCCTTAACCGTAACACTTACCCTTACCCTAACTTTAACCCTAAACCTAACCCTAAACTTCACACTAACCCGAACCCTAAACCTAACCCTAACCCTAACCATAACCTTAAACCTAATCCTAACCCTAACCCCTAACCCTAACCCTAACCCTTACCCTAATGTTAACACTAACCCTAAGCCTTACCCTTACCCTAACCCTAATCCTAACCCTAACCCTAACTCTAAACTTAACTCTAACATTTACCCTTACCCTAACTCTAACCTTTACCCTAATCCTAAGCTTCACCCTAACCCTATCCCTAACCCTTACCCTTACCCTAACGCTAACCCTAACCTTAACCCCAACCCTAACCCTAACCCTAACCCTAAGCCTAAACCTAACCCTAACCCTAACACTAACCCTAACCCTAACACCTAACCCTAACCCTAACCCTAACCCTTACCCTTACCCTAACCCTAACACTAACCCTAACCCTAATACCTAACCCTAACCCTAACCCTAACCCTAACCCTTACCCTTACGTTAAGCCTAACCCTAAACCTAACCCTTACCCTAACCCTAAGGCTAACCCTAACACCTAACCCTAACCCTTACCTTTACCCTAACCCTAACCCTAACCCTAACCCTAACCTTAACCCTAACAATTTCCCTTACCCTAATTTTAACCCTATCCCTAACCCTAACCTTCACCCTAACCCTAACCTTAACCATAACCCTAACCATAACCCTAAACCTAACCATAACCCTAACCCTAACCCCTAACCCTAACCCTAAACCTAGCCCTTACCCTAACCTTAACAATAACCCTAACCCTTACCCTTACCCTAACCCTAATCCTAACCCTAACCCTAACCATACCCTTAATCCTAACACTTACCCTTACCCTAACTCTAACCCTAACCCTAACCATAACCTTCACCCTAACCCTAACCCTAACACTTACCCTTACCCTAACGCTAACCCTAACCTTAAGCCCAACCGTAAACCTAACCCAAACCCTAAGCCTAACCCTTACCCTAACCCTAACCCTAACTCTAACCCTAACCCTTACTCTTCCCCTACTCCTAACCCTAACCCCAACCCTAAACCTAACCCTTACCCTAACCCTAACCCTAACCCTAAACCTAACCCTTACCCTTACCCTAACCCTGACCCTAAACCTAACGCTAACCCTAAACCTAACCCATAACGCTAACCCATAACGCTAAACCAAACCCTAACCCTAACCCTACCCTAACCCTAAACCTAACCCTAACCCTAACCCTAACCTAACCCAGACCTTAAAACTTACCCTTCCCCAAATTCTAACCCTAACCCTAAACCTAACCCTAACACTTACCGTAACCCAACCCCAACCCTAACCCTTACCCTTACCCTAACCCTAACCCTAACCTTAACCCGAACCCTAAGCCTAACCCTAACCCTAACCCTTACCCTAACCCTAATCCTAACCATTACCCTAACACTTACCCTTACCCTAACCCTAACCGTTACCCTAACTCTTACCCTAACCCTAACCCTAACCCAACCCCAACCCTAACCGTAACCCTTACCCTAACCCTAAACCTAAACCAAACCCTAAACCTAACACTTACTCTAACCCTAACACTAACCCCTAACCCTAACCCTTTCCCTAACTCTAACCCTAACACTAACCCTTACCCTTATACTAACCCTAACTCTAACACTAACTCTAACCCTAACCCTTACCCTTACCCTAACCCTAACCCTAACCCTAACCATAAACTTAATGCTAACCCTAACCCTAACATAACCCTAACCCCTATCCCTAACCCTAACCCTTACCCTAACCCTAAACCAAACACTAACACTAATCCTAACCATTAAAATTACATTAAACCTAACCCTAAACCTAACCCTGACCCTACCCCTAACCCTAACCCTAACTCTAACCCTAACCCTAACCCTTACCCTTACCCTAAAACTAAACATAACCTTAATGCTAACCCTGAACCTAACCCTAACCCTAACATTAATCCTTACCCTAAACCTAACCCTAACACTAACCCTAACCCTTACCCTTTCCCTAACCCTAAACATAACCCTAACTCTAACCCTTACCCTTACCCTCACTCTAACTGTAACACTAACCTTAACCCTAACCCTAACCCTAACCCTAACCCTATCCCTTACCCTCACCCTAACCCTAACCCTAAACCTAAACCTAACCTTAACCCTAACCCTAAACCCAAACCTTACCATATGCCTAAACCTAACCCTAACCCTAACCCTAATCCTAACCCTAACCCTTAACCTTACCCTCACCCTAACCCTAACCCTAAACCTTAACACGAACACTAACCCTAACCCTAACCCTGACCTTAACACTTACCCTTATCCTCACCCAAACCCTAACCCTAAACCTTCACACTAAACCTAAGCCTAACCCTAACCCTTACCCTTACCCTAAACCTAACCCTAAACCTAACCCTAACCCTAACCCTAACCCTAACCCTTACCCTAACCATAACCCTAAACCTTACACTAAACCTAACCCTAACACTAACCCTAACTCTAACACTTACCCCTACCCTAACCCTAAACCTTACCTTTACCCTAAACCTTAACATAGCCTTAATGCTAACACTGAACCTAACCCTAACCCTAAAACTAACCCTTACACGAAACCTAACCCTAACCATAACCCTATCCCTAACGCTTACCGTTTCCCTAACCCTAACCCTAACCTTAAACCTAACCCTAACTCTTACCGTAAACCTAACCTTTACTCTTACCCAAAATCTTACCCTAATCCTAACCCTAACCCTAACCCTAACCCCTAACCCTAACACTAACATTCACCCTTACCCTAACATTAACACTAACCCAAACCCTTACCCTTACCCTTACCCTAACCCTAATCCTAACCCTAACCCTAACCCTAACCTTAACCCTAACACTTACCCTTACCCTAACTCTAACCCTAACCCTAACCTTCACCCTAACCCTTACCCTAAATCTAACCCTAACCCTAACCCTAACCGCTGACCCTAACCCTAACATTAATCCTAACCCTTAACCTTACCCTAACCCTAACCGTAACCTTAATGCTAACACTAACATTAAACCTAAACCTTACCCTAACCCGAACCCTAACCACTACCCTAAGACTAACCCTAACCTTAACTCTAACCTTTACCCTAACCCTAACCCTAACCCTAACCCCTGACCCTAACCCTAACCCTAACCCTAACCCTTACCCTTACCCTAACCCTAACCGTAACCTTAATGCTAACACTAACATTAAACCTAACCCTTACCCTAACCCGAAACCTAACCCGAACCCTAACCACTACCCTAAACCTAAACCTAACCCTAACTCTAAACTTTACCCTAACCCTAACCCTAACCCATACCCTAACCCTAACCCTAACCCAAACCCTACACCTAACCCTAACCCTAACCCTAACCCCTAACCCTTACCCTTAACCTAACCCTAACCCTAACCTTAATGCTAACCCTAACCCTAACCCTAATATTCACCCTAACCCTAACCCTAATCCTTAGCATAAACCTAACCCTAAACCTAACCCTAATCCTAAACCTAAACCTTACCCTAACCCTAAACATTACCCTAACCCTATCCCTAACACTAACCCTAACCTTACCCCTAACCCTTACCTTACCCTAACCCTAACCCTAACCCTAACTTTACCCTAAACCTAACCCTAACCCTAAACCTAAACCTAACCCTAAACCTAACCCTAACACTTACCCTTACCCTAACCCTTACCCTAACCCCTAACCCTAAGCCTAACCCTATCCCTTACCCTTATCCTAATTTCAAAACAAACCCTAACCATAACCCTAACACTTTCCTTTACCCTAACCCTAACCCTAACCCTAACCCTTACCCTTACCCTAACCCTAACCCTAACCCTAACACTTACCCTAACCCTAACCCCTAAACCTAACCCTAACCCTAACTCTCACCCTTACCCCTACCTAATCCCAACCCTAACCCTAACCCTTACAATAAACCTAACCCTAACACTTAACCTAACCATAAACCTAAACCTAAACCTAACCCTAAACCTAACCCTTACCCAACCCTAACCCTTATCCTAACCCTATCTCTAACCCTAACCCTAAACCTAACCTTAACCCTCACCCTTACCCTTACCCTGACCCTAACCGTAACCCTAACCCTGAACCTAACCCTAACCCTAACCCTTACCCTTATCTTAACCCTAACCCCAAACCTAACTCTAACCCTTACCCTTACCCTACACATAACCCTAATCCTAACCCTAACACTAAACCTTACTCTTACCTAAAACTAACCCTAACGCTTACCCTAAACCTAACCCTAACCCTAACCCTAACACTTACCCTTACCTTAACCCTAACCCTAACCCCTAACCCTAATCATAACCCTAACCCTAATCTTACCCTTACCCTAACCCTAACCCTAACTTAACCCTAACCCTAACACTAACCCTAACATTAACACTTACACTATCCATAACCCTAAACATAACCCTAAACCTAAGCTAAACTCTAACCCTAAACCTTACCCTAACCCTAACACTAACACTAACCCTAACCCCTAACCATAACCCTTACCCTAACCCTAAATCTAACCCTTACCCTTACCCTAACCCTAACCCTTACCCTATCCCTAACCCTAAACGTAAAACTAACCCTAACCTAAACCTTACACTAATCAGAAACCTAACCCTAACCCTAACCCTAACCCTTACCCTAACCTTAACCCTAACACTAACCCTAACCCTAACCCTTACCTTCCCCTAACCCTAACTCTAACCCTAACCCTAACCTTAATGATAAGCCTAACACTAACCCTAACCCTAACCCCTATCCCTAACCCTAACCTTTACCCTAACCCTAACCCTAACACTAAGAGTAACCCTAACCCTTACCCTTACCCTAACCCTAAACCTAAACCTAACTCCAACCCTAACCCTAATATAACCCTTTCCCAAAACCTAACCCTAACCCTAATTCTAACCCTTACCCTTACCCTAAACCTAACCCTAAACCTAACCTTAACCCTAACCGTAACGTTAACGCTATCCCTAACCCTAACCCTAACCCTTACCCTTACCCTAACCCTAACCCTAACCCTAATCCTAACCCTAACCCTAACCTTAAGCCGAACTGTAAACCTAACCCCAACCCTAACCCTTACCCTAACACTAAACCAAACCCTAACCCTAACCCTAACACTTACCCTTACAATAAACCTAACCCTAACCCTGACCCTAACACTTACCCTTACCCTAACCCTAACCCATACCCTAACCATAACCCTAACGCAAACCCTAAATGAAACCATTACCTAACACTAACCTTAACCCTAACCCCTAACCCTAACCCTTACCGTAACCCTATCCCTAACCATAACCCTTACCCTTACCCTAACCCTAACCCTTACTCTAACTCTAACCCTAACCCTAAGGCTAACACCTAAGCCTAACCCTAACCCTTACCCTAACACTAACCCTAACCCTTACCCTAAATCTAAGCCTAAACCTAACTCTTACCCTAAAGGTAAACCTGACCCCAACCCTAACCCTTACCCTAACCCTAAACCTAAACCTAACCCTAACCCTAACCCTAACACTTACCCTTACCCTAAACCTAACCCTAACCCTAGCCCTAACCCTTACCCTTACCCTAACCCTAACCCTAAACCAAACCCTAACCCTAACCCTAACCCTTACCCTAAACATAACCCTAACCCAAACCCTAACCCTAACCCTTACCCTAACACTAACCCTAACCCTAACCCCTAACCCTAACGCTTACCGTATCCCTATCCCTAACCCTAACCCTTACCCTTTCTCTAACCCTAACCCTTACCCTAAATCTAACCCTAACCCTAACCCTAACACCTAACACTAACCCTAACCCCCTAACCCTTACTCTAACCCTAACCCTAGCCCTTACCCTAAATCTAACCCTAAACCTAACTCTTACCCTAACCCTAAACCTAACCCAAACCCTAACCATAACCCTTACCCTAAACATAACCCTAACCCAAACACTAACCCTAAAACTTACCCTAACACTAACCCTAACCCTAACCCATAACGCTAACACTTACCGTAACCTTATCCCTAAAGCTAACCCTTACCATAACCCTAACCCTATCCCTAACCTATACCCTAACCCTAACCCTAACCCCTATCCCTAACCCTAACCCTTACCCTAACCCTAACCCTAACACTAACACTAACCCTAACCATTAAAATTACCCTAACCCTAACCCTAAACCAAACCCTAACCCTACCCATAACCCTAACCCTAACTCTAACCCTAACCGTAACCCTTACCCTTAACCTAAACCTAAATATAACCTTAATGCTAACCCTGAACCTAACCCTAACCCTAACCTTAACCCTTACCCTTAACCTAGCCCTAACCCTAACCTTAACCCTTACCCTTTCCCTAACCCTAAACCTAACCCTAACTCTAACCCTTACCCTTACCCTCACTCTAACCGTAACACTAACCTTAATCCTAACCCTAACCC
Source organism: Megascapheus bottae (assembly GCA_024803745.1). Classification (NCBI taxonomy): domain Eukaryota; kingdom Metazoa; phylum Chordata; class Mammalia; order Rodentia; family Geomyidae; genus Megascapheus; species Megascapheus bottae. Next base: position 3,051,131 of record JANJXV010000047.1, on the reverse strand, counting down.
TAACCCTAACCCTAACCCTAACCCTTACCATAACCCTCACCCTAACCCTAACGCTAAACCTAACCCTAACCCCTAACCTTACCATATGCCTAAACCTAACCCTAACCCTAACCCTGATCCTAACCCTAACCCTTACTCTTACCCTCACCCTAACCCGAACCCTAAACCTTAACACTAACCTAACCCTAACCCTAACACTTACCCTTACCCTCACCCTAACCCTCACCCTAAACCTTCACACTAACACTAATCCTAACCCTAACCCTAACCCTAACCCTTACCCTTACCCTAAACCTAACCCTAAACCTAACCCTAACACCTAACCTTAACCCTAACCCTTACCCTAACCCTAACCCTAACTCTTACACTAACCCTAACCCTAACACTAACCCTAACCCTAACACTTACCCTTTCCCTAACCCTAACCCTAACCTTAAACCTAACCCTAACTCTTACCCTAAACCTAACCCTTACCCTTACGCAAACCCTTACCCTAATCCTAACCATAACGTACACCCTAACCTTAACCTTACCCTAAATCTAACCCTAACCCTAACCCTAACCCCTAACCCTAACACTAACCCTCACCCTTACCCTAACATTAACACTAACCCTAACCCTTACCTTACCCCAACCCTAATCCTAATCCTAACCCTAACCATAAACTTATCCCTAACACTTACCTTACCCTAACTCTAACCCTAACCCTAACCTTCACCTAAACATTACCCTAACCCTAACCTTTGCCCTAACTCTTACCCTAACCCTAACCCTAACCCAAACCCTAACCCTAACCTTAACCCTTACCCTAACCCTAACCCTAACCCAAACCCTAACCCTAAACCTAACCCTAACACTAACCCTAACCCCTAACCCTAACCCTTTCCCTAACCCTCACCCTAACCCTAACCCTAACCCTTACCCTTACCCTAACCCTTACCCTAACTCTAACCCTAACCCTAACACCTAAACCTAATCCTAACCCTTACCCTAACCCTAAACCTAACCCTAACCTTAATGCTAACCCTAAAACTAACCCTAATCCTAACCCCTATACCTAACCCTAACACTTACCCTAACCATAACCCTAACACTAACACTAAACCTAACCATTACCCTTACCCTAACCCTAAACCTAAACCTAACCATAACCCTACCCCTAACTCTAACCCTACCTCTAACCCTAACCGTAACACTTACCCTTACCCTAAACCTAAACATAACCTTAATGCTAACCCTGAACCTAACCCTAACCCTAACCCTTACCCTAAACCTAACCATAACCCTTACCCTTTCCCTAACCCAAAACCTAATCCTAACTCTAACCCTTACCCTTACCCTCTCCCTATCCTAACACTAACTTTAACCCTAACCCTAACACTAACCCTAACCCTTACCCTCACCCTAACCCTAACCCTAAACATAACACTAACCCTAATCCTAACCCTTACCCTTACCCTAACCCTAACTCTATACCTAACTCTAACCCTAACCTTAACCCTAACCCCTAACCCTAACCCTAATCCTAACCCTAACCCTTACCCTTACCCTAAACCTAACCCTAAACTTAATGCTAACCCTAACCTAACCCAAAAACTAACCCTAACCTTTACCCTAACCCTAACCCTAAACCTAACCCTTACCCTAACCCTAACCCTAACCCAAACTCTAAACCTATCCCTAACCCTAACCCTAACCCTAATCCCTAACCCTAACACTAACCCTTATCCTAACCTCAAAACTAACCCTAACCGTTACACTTACCCTAACCCTAACCGTAAACCTATCCCTAACCCTAACCCTAACCTTAACCCCAAACCTAACACTAACCCTAACCCTAACCCTAACATTTACCCTAACGCTAACCCTAATCCTTAGCTTAACCCTAACCCTAAACCTAAACCTAACCCTTACCCTAACCCTATCCCTAACCCTAACCCTAACCTTACCCCTAACCCTTACCTTAACCTAACCGTAACCCTAACCCTAACCCTAAACTTTACCCTAACCCTAACCCTAACCTAAACCTAATCCTAACCCTAATCCTAACCCTTACCCTTACCCTAACACTAACCCTAACCCCTAAGCCTAAGCCTAACCCTATCCCTTACCCTTATCTTAACTTCAAAACAAACCCTAACTCTAACACTTTCCCTTACCCTAACCCTAATTCCAACCCTAAAACTAACCCTAACCCTAACCCTAACCCTTACCCTTACCCTAACCCTAACCCTAACCCTAACCGCTAACCCTAAACCTAACCCTAACTCTAACCATTACCCCTACCCTAATCCCAACCCTAACCCTAACCCTTACCCTAAACCTAACCCTAACCCTTACCCTTACCAAAAACCTAAACCTAAACCTAACCGTAAACCTAACCCTTACCCTAACCCTAACCCTTACCCTACCCCTACCCCTACCCCTAACCCTTACCATATCTTAACCCTAACCCCAAACCTAAACCTAACCCTTACCCTAACCCTTACCCTTACCCTACACATAACCCTAATCCTAACCATAACCCTAAACCTTACTCTTACCTAAAATTAACCCTAACGCTTACCCTAAACCTAACCCTAACCCTAACACTTACCCTTACCTTATCTGTAACCCTAACCCTAACCATAACCCCTAACCCTAAACCTAATCCTAAACCTTACACTTACAATAACCCTAAACCTATCCCTAACCCTAACCCTAACCCCTAACCCTAACCATAACCCTAACCCTAACATTACCCTTACACTATCCCTAACCCAACTTAACCCTAATACTAACACTAACCCTAACACTAACACTTACACTAACCATAACCCTAAACCTAACCCTAAACCTAACGCAAACCCTAACCCTAACCCCTTACCCTAACCCTAACCCTAACCCTAACCCCTAACCCTAACCCTTAACCTAACCCTAAACCTAACCCTAACGGTTACCCTTACCCTAACCCTAACCCTTACCCTAACTCTAACCCAAACCCTAACCCTAACACCTAACCCTAACCCTAACCCTTACCCTCAAACTAACCCTATCCCTTACCCTAACCCTAACCCTTACCCTAACCCTAACCCTAACCTTAATGCTAACCCTAAAACTAACCCTAATCCTAACCCCTATACCTAACCCTAACACTAACACTAACACTAACCCTAACCATTACCCTTACCCTAACCCTAACCCTAAACCTAACCATAACCCTACCCCTAACTCTAACCCTAACACTAAACCTAACCGTAACACTTACCCTTACTCTAAACCTAAACATAACCTTAATGCTAACCCTGAACCTAACCGTAACCCTAACCCTTACCCTAAACCTAACTCTAACCCTAACCGTTACCCTTTCCCTAAACCTAACCCTAACCCAAACCCTAAAACTAACCCTAACCCTAACCCTAACTCTAACCCTTACCCTTACCCTCACCCTACCCTAACACTAACTTTAACCCTAACCCTAAACCAAATCCTAACCCTAAACTTTACCGTAACCCTAACCCTATCCCTGACCCTTACCCTAAACCTAACCCTAACCCAAACCCTAAAACTAACCCTAACCCTAACCCTAACCCTAACCATTACCCTTACCCTAACCTAATCCTAAACCTTACCCTTACCCGAACCCTAAACCTAACCCTAACCATAAACCTTACCCTTACCCTAACCCTAAACCTAAACCAAACCTAACTCTAACCCTAACCCTAACCTTTACCCTTACCATAACCCTAAACCTAATCCTAACCCTGACCCTAACCTTAACCCTAACCCTAACCCTAACCCTAAACCTAACCCTAACTCAAACCCCTGACCCTAACCCTAACCCTAACCCTAACCCTTACCCTAACCCTAACCCTAACGCTTACCCTTTCCCTAACCCTAACCCTAACCTTAAACCTAACCCTAACTCTTACCCTAAACCTAACCCTTACCCTTACGCAAACCCTTACCCTAATCCTAACCATAACGTACACCCTAACCTTAACCTTACCCTAAATCTAACCCTAACCCTAACCCTAACCCCTAACCCTAACACTAACCCTCACCCTTACCCTAACATTAACACTAACCCTAACCCTTACCCTTACCCCAACCCTACTCCTAATCCTAACCCTAACCATAAACTTATCCCTAACACTTACCTTACCCTAACTCTAACCCTAACCCTAACCTTCACCTAACCATTACCCTAACCCTAACCCTTGCCCTAACTCTTACCCTAACCCTAACCCTAACCCAAACCCTAACCCTAACCTTAACCCTTACCCTAACCCTAACCCTAACCCAAACCCTAACCCTAAACCTAACCCTAACACTAACCCTAACCCCTAACCCTCACCCTAACCCTAACCCTCACCCTAACCCTAACCCTAAACCTTACCCTTACCCTAACCCTTACCCTAACTCTAACCCTAACCCTAACACCTAAACCTAATCCTAACCCTTACCCTAACCCTAAACCTAACCCTAACCTTAATGCTAACCCTAAAACTAACCCTAATCCTAACCCCTATACCTAACCCTAACACTTACCCTAACCATAACCCTAACACTAACACTAAACCTAACCATTACCCTTACCCTAACCCTAAACCTAAACCTAACCATAACCCTAACCCTAACACTAACCCTAACCCTTACCCTCACCCTAACCCTAACCCTAAACATAACACTAACCCTAATCCTAACCCTTACCCTTACCCTAACCCTAACTCTATACCTAACTCTAACCCTAACCTTAACCCTAACCCCTAACCCTAACCCTAATCCTAACCCTAACCCTTACCCTTACCCTAAACCTAACCCTAAACTTAATGCTAACCCTAACCTAACCCAAAAACTAACCCTAACCTTTACCCTAACCCTAACCCTAACCCTTACCCTAACCCTAACCCTAACCCAAACTCTAAACCTATCCCTAACCCTAACCCTAACCCTAATCCCTAACCCTAACACTAACCCTTATCCTAACCTCAAAACTAACCCTAACCGTTACACTTACCCTAACCCTAACCGTAAACCTATCCCTAACCCTAACCCTAACCTTAACCCCAAACCTAACACTAACCCTAACCCTAACCCTAACATTTACCCTAACGCTAACCCTAATCCTTAGCTTAAACCTAACCCTAAACCTAAACCTAACCCTTACCCTAACCCTATCCCTAACCCTAACCCTAACCTTACCCCTAACCCTTACCTTAACCTAACCGTAACCCTAACCCTAACCCTAAACTTTACCCTAACCCTAACCTAAACCTAATCCTAACCCTAATCCTAACCCTTACCCTTACCCTAACACTAACCCTAACCCCTAAGCCTAAGCCTAACCCTATCCCTTACCCTTATCTTAACTTCAAAACAAACCCTAACTCTAACACTTTCCCTTACCCTAACCCTAATTCCAACCCTAAAACTAACCCTAACCCTAACCCTAACCCTTACCCTTACCCTAACCCTAACCCTAACCCTAACCGCTAACCCTAAACCTAACCCTAACTCTAACCATTACCCCTACCCTAATCCCAACCCTAACCCTAACCCTTACCCTAAACCTAACCCTAACCCTTACCCTTACCAAAAACCTAAACCTAAACCTAACCGTAAACCTAACCCTTACCCTAACCCTAACCCTTACCCTACCCCTACCCCTACCCCTAACCCTTACCATATCTTAACCCTAACCCCAAACCTAAACCTAACCCTTACCCTAACCCTTACCCTTACCCTACACATAACCCTAATCCTAACCATAACCCTAAACCTTACTCTTACCTAAAATTAACCCTAACGCTTACCCTAAACCTAACCCTAACCCTAACACTTACCCTTACCTTATCTGTAACCCTAACCCTAACCATAACCCCTAACCCTAAACCTAATCCTAAACCTTACACTTACAATAACCCTAAACCTATCCCTAACCCTAACCCTAACCCCTAACCCTAAACATAACCCTAACCCTAACATTACCCTTACACTATCCCTAACCCAACTTAACCCTAATACTAACACTAACCCTAACACTAACACTTACACTAACCATAACCCTAAACCTAACCCTAAACCTAACGCAAACCCTAACCCTAACCCCTTACCCTAACCCTAACCCTAACCCTAACCCCTAACCCTAA
>JANJXV010000047.1:3040000-3042500 GCA_024803745.1 Megascapheus bottae | reverse complement strand
CCCTAACCCTAACCCTTACCCTAACCCTAACCCTAACCCTAACCGTTACCCTAACCCTAACCCTAACACTTACCCTAACCCTAACCCTAACCCAAACCCTAAACCTAACCCTAACCCTAAGCCTAACCCTAACCCAAAACCTATCCCTAACCCTAAATCTAACCCTTACACTTACCCTAAAACTAACCCTAACCCTAAACCTAACCCTTACCCTTACCTTAACCTTAACCCTAACCCTAACATCAAACTTTAACCCTAACCCTAAACCTTACCCTTAACCTAACCATAAACCTAACCCTAACCCTAATCCTAACACCTAACCGTAACCCTAACCCTTAACCTTACCCAAACTCTAACCCTAACCTTAACCCTAACCCTAACACTAACCATAATCCTAACCCTTACCCTAACCCTAACCCTAACCCTAACACTTACCCTTACCCTAACCCTAACCCTAAACCTAACCCTAACTCTAACCCTAACTCTAACCTGACCGTAACCCTAACCTAACCCTAACCTCAAACCTAACACTTACCCTTACCCTAACCCTAACCATAAACCTAACCCTAAACCTAACCCTAAACCTTACTCTTATCCTAACCCTAACATTAATACTAACCCTATCCGTAACCCTTACCCTACCCTAAACATAACTCTAATCCTTAACCTAACCCTAGCCCTAACCCTAACCCTAACCATAAACCTTACTCTTACCCTAACCCTAACCCTTACCCTTACCCTTACCCTAACCCTAACCCTAACCTTAACCCTAACACTAACCCTAACGCTAACCGTTACCCTTACCCTAACCCTAACCCTAAACCTAACCCTAACCCTAACCCTAAACCTAACCCCTAACCCTAACCCTATCCCTGACCCTAACCCTCACACTTACCCTATGCCTAACCCTAACCTTAATGCTAACCCTAACCCTAAACCTAACCCTTACCCTAACCCTAACCCTAAACCTAATGCTTGCCCTACCCTAACCCTAAGCCTAACCCTTACCCTTACCCTAACCTAAAACCTACCCTTAATGTTAACCCTACCCCTAACCCTAAACCTTACCCTAACAATAACCCTAACCCTAATCCTTACCCTAACCCTAACCCTAACACTAACCCTTACCCTAACCCATACGCTTTCCTTAACCCTAATCCTAAACCTAACAAAAACATTAACCTTAACCCTAACCCTCACTCTAACCCTAACCCTAACTCTTACCCTTACCCTAACCCTAACCCTAAACCTAACCCTAACGCTAACCCTAACCCAAACACTTAACCTTACCATATCCCTAAACCTAACCCTAACACTAACCCTAACCGTAACCTAACCCTAATCCTTTCCTTTACCCTAATCCTAACCCTAAACCTAACCCTAACCCTAACCCTAACCTTAACCCTAACCCCTAAACCTAACCCTAAGCCTAACCCTAACCCTTACCCTTACCCTAAACCTAACCCTAAACTTAATGCTAACCCTAACCCTAACCCTAAGCCTTACCCTAACCCTAACCCTAACCCTAACCTTAATGCTAAACCTAACCCTAACCCTTACCATTTCCCTAAGCCTAACCCAATCCTAACTCTTCCCTTGCCTTTACCCTAACCCGAATCCTAAACCTAACCCTAACCCTAACTCCAAATCTAAACCTAAACCTAACCCTTACCCTTACCCTAACCCTAACCCTAAACCTAACACTAAACCTACCCTAACCCTTAACCTTCCCCTAACCCTAACTGTAAACATAACCCCAACGCTAACCCTAACCCTAACACCTGACCGTAACTCTAACCCTGACCCTAAACCTTACCTTTACCCTAACCCTAACCCTAAGCTTAATGCTAACCCTAACCCTAACCGTAACCCTTACCATAACGCTAACCCTAACCCTAACCCTTACCCTAACCCTAACCCTAACCCTAACCCTAACCCTTACCCTAACCCTAACCCTAACACTAACACTTACCCTAAGCCTAACCCCAACACAAACTCTAAACCTAACCCTAACCCTAACCCTAACCCCTAACCCCAACCCTAACCCTAACCCTTACCCTTATCATAACCTCAAAACTAACCCTATCTCTACCGTTAACACTTACCCTTCACCTAACCCTAATCCTAACCCTAACCTTACCCTTACCTAACCCTAACCCTAAGCTTAACCCTAACCCTAACACTAACCCTAACCCTAACTCTTACCCTTACCCTAACCCTAACTCTAAACTTAATGCTAACACTAACCCTAACCCTAACCCTAACCCTAATCCTTACCCTAACCCTAAACCTAACCCTAACCCTAACCCTCACGGTTACACTTACCCTAACACTAACCCTAACCCTAACACTTACCCTTACCCTAACCCTAACTCTAAACCTAACTCTAACCCTAAACCTAAGCCTAACCCTTACCCTTACCCTAACCCTAAACCTAACCCTAAACCTTACCCTTACCCTAACCATAACCCTAAACTTAATGGTAACCCTAACCCTAACC
>JANJXV010000047.1:3012500-3025000 GCA_024803745.1 Megascapheus bottae | reverse complement strand
CCCTAACCCTTACCCTTACCCTACCCCTACCCCTAAACCTAACACTAAACCTACCCTAACCCTTACACTTACCCTAACCCTAACTGTAAACATAACCCCAACGCTAACCCTAACCCTAACCCCTGACCGTAACTCTAACCCTGACCCTAAACCTTACCTTTACCCTAACCCTAACCCTAAGCTTAATGCTAACCCTAACCCTAACCGTAACCCTTACCTTAACGCTAACCCTAACCCTAACCCTTACCCTAACCCTAACCCTAACCCTAACCCTAACCCTTACCCTAACCCTAACCCTAACACTAACACTTACCCTAACCCTAACCCCAACCCAAATTCTAAACCTAACCCTAACCCTAACACTAACCCCTAACCCCAAACCTAACCCTAACCCTTACCCTTATCATAAACTCAAAACTAACCCTAACCCTAACGTTAACACTTAGCTTCACATAACCCTAACCCTAATCCTAAAACTAACCCTAACCCTAACCCTAAACCTTACCCTAACTCTAACACTAACCCTAATAGTAATCCCTAACCCTAACCTTAAACGTAACCCTAACCCTTACCATTACCGTAACCCAGCCCTAACCTTCACCAAACCCTAACCCTACCCCTAACCCTAACACTAACCCTTACCTAACCCTAACCCTAACCTTAACCCTAACCCTAACACTAACCCTAACCCTAACTCTTACTCTTACCCTAACCCTAACTCTAAACCTAACTCTAACCCTAACCCTAAGCCTAACCCTTACCCTTTTCCTAACCCTAAACCTAACCCTAAACCTTACCCTTACCCTAACCCTAACCCTAAACTTAATGCTAACCCTCACCCTAACCCCAACCCTAACCCTAATCCTTACCCTAACCCTAACCCTAACCATAACCCTAACCCTCACTGTTACACTTACCCTAACACTAACCCTAACCCTAACACTTACCCTTACCCTAACCCTAACTCTAAACCTAACTCTAACCCTGAACCTAAGCCTAACCCTTACCCTTACCCTAACCCTAAACCTAACCCTAAACCTTACCCTTAACCTAACCCTAACCCTAAACTTAATGCTAACCCTAACCCTAACCCTAACCCTAATCTTTACCCTAACCCTAACGCTAACCCTAACCCTAACCCTAAGCTGAACCCTGACCCTTTCCCTAACCCTAACCCTAACCCTAACTTACCCCTACCGTAACCCTAACCCTAACATTAACTTTAACCCTAACCCTAACCCTAACCCTAACCCTAATCCTTACCCTAACCCTAAACCTAACCCTAACCCTAACCCTCACGGTTACACTTACCCTAACACTAACCCTAACCCTAACACTTACCCTTACCCTAACCCTAACTCTAAACCTAACTCTAACCCTAAACCTAAGCCTAACCCTTACCCTTACCCTAACCCTAAACCTAATCCTTACCCTAACCCTAACGCTAACCCTAACCCTAACCCTAAGCCGAACCCTTACCCTTTCCCTAACCCTAACCCTAACCCTAACCTTAACCCTAACCTTAATGCTAATCCTAACCCTAACCCTTACCCTTTCCCTAAGCCTAACCCAATCCTAACCCTTACCTTACCAGTACACTAACCCTAACCCTAAACCTAACCCTAACCCTAACTCTAAATCTAAACCTAACCCTAACCCTTACCCTTACCCTACCCCTACCCCTAAACCTAACACTAAACCTACCCTAACCCTTACACTTACCCTAACCCTAACTGTAAACATAACCCCAACGCTAACCCTAACCCTAACCCCTGACCGTAACTCTAACCCTGATCCTAAACCTTACCTTTACCCTAACCCTAACCCTAAGCTTAATGCTAACCCTAACCCTAACCGTAACCCTTACCTTAACGCTAACCCTAACCCTAACCCTTACCCTAACCCTAACCCTAACCCTAACCCTAACCCTTACCCTAACCCTAACCCTAACACTAACACTTACCCTAACCCTAACCCCAACCCAAATTCTAAACCTAACCCTAACCCTAACACTAACCCCTAACCCCAAAACTAACCCTAACCCTTACCCTTATCATAAACTCAAAACTAACCCTAACCCTAACGTTAACACTTAGCTTCACATAACCCTAACCCTAACCCTAAACCTAACCCTAACCCTAACCCTAAACCTTACCCTAACTCTAACACTAACCCTAATAGTAATCCCTAACCCTAACCCTAAACGTAACCCTAACCCTTACCATTACCGTAACCCAGCCCTAACCCTCACCAAACCCTAACCCTACCCCTAACCCTAACACTAACCCTTACCTAACCCTAACCCTAACCTTAACCCTAACCCTAACACTAACCCTAACCCTAACTCTTACTCTTACCCTAACCCTAACTCTAAACCTAACTCTAACCCTAACCCTAAGCCTAACCCTTACCCTTTTCCTAACCCTAAACCTAACCCTAAGCCTAACCCTTACCCTTTTCCTAACCCTAAACCTAACCCTAAACCTTACCCTTACCCTAACCCTAACCCTAAACTTAATGCTAACCCTCACCCTAACCCCAACCCTAACCCTAATCCTTACCCTAACCCTAACCCTAACCATAACCCTAACCCTCACTGTTACACTTACCCTAACACTAACCCTAACCCTAACGCTTACCCTTACTCTTACCCTAACCCTAACCCTAAACTTAAACCTAACCTTAACCCTAATTCTTGCCCTAACCCTAACCCTAACCCTAACCCCAACCCTTACCCTAACCCTAACCCTAACCCTAATCCTTACCCTAACCCTAACCCTAACCCTAATCCTAACTCTAACTGTAACCCATACCCTTACCCTAAACCTAACCCTAACCCTAAACCTAACCCTAACCCTAACCCTAACACTAACCCCTAACCCTAACCCTAACCCTAACCCTAAACCTTACCCTTACCCCAACCCCAACCCTAACCCTAACCCTAACACTTAACCTTAACGTAACCCTAAACCTAACCCTAAACTTAACCCTAACCCTAACCCTAACCCTAACCCCAACCCTAACCCTAACCCTAACCCTAACCCTAAACCTAACCCCAGACCCTAAACCTAACCCTAACCCTAATCCTAACCCTAACCCTAACCCTAACACTACCCTAACCCTAACCCTAACCCTAACCCTAACCCTAACCCCAACCCTAACCCTAAACCTAACCCTAACCCTAAACCTAACCCCAGACCCTAAACCTAACCCTGACCCTAACACTTACCTTTACCCTAACCCTAACCCTAACATTAATGCTAACCCCAACCCTAACCCTAACCCTAACCCTAACCCTTACCCTAACCCTAACCCTAACCCTAACCGTTACCCTAACCCTAACCCTAACACTTACCCTAAACCTAACCCTAACCCAAACCCTAAACCTAACCCTAACCCTAAGCCTAACCCTAACCCAAAACCTATCCCTAACCCTAAATCTAACCCTTACACTTACCCTAAACCTAACCCTAACCCTAAACCTAACCCTTACCCTTACCTTAACCTTAACCCTAACCCTAACATCAAACTTTAACCCTAACCCTAAACCTTACCCTTAACCTAACCATAAACCTAACCCTAACCCTAATCCTAACACCTAACCGTAACCCTAACCCTTAACCTTACCCAAACTCTAACCCTAACCTTAACCCTAACCCTAACACTAACCATAATCCTAACCCTTACCCTAACCCTAACCCTAACCCTAACACTTACCCTTACCCTAACCCTAACCCTAAACCTAACCCTAACTCTAACCCTAACTCTAACCTGACCGTAACCCTAACCTAACCCTAACCTCAAACCTAACACTTACCCTTACCCTAACCCTAACCATAAACCTAACCCTAAACCTAACCCTAAACCTTACTCTTATCCTAACCCTAACGTTAATACTAACCCTATCCGTAACCCTTACCCTACCCTAAACATAACTCTAATCCTTAACCTAACCCTAGCCCTAACCCTAACCCTAACCATAAACCTTACTCTTACCCTAACCCTAACCCTTACCCTTACCCTTACCCTAACCCTAACCCTAACCTTAACCCTAACACTAACCCTAACGCTAACCCTTACCCTTACCCTAACCCTAACCCTAAACCTAACCCTAACCCTAACCCTAAACCTAACCCCTAACCCTAACCCTATCCCTGACCCTAACCCTCACACTTACCCTATGCCTAACCCTAACCTTAATGCTAACCCTAACCCTAAACCTAACCCTTACCCTAACCCTAACCCTAAACCTAATGCTTGCCCTACCCTAACCCTAAGCCTAACCCTTACCCTTACCCTAACCCAAAACCTACCCTTAATGTTAACCCTACCCCTAACCCTAAACCTTACCCTAACAATAACCCTAACCCTAATCCTTACCCTAACCCTAACCCTAACACTAACCCTTACCCTAACCCATACCCTTTCCTTAACCCTAATCCTAAACCTAACAAAAACATTAACCTTAACCCTAACCCTCACTCTAACCCTAACCCTAACTCTTACCCTTACCCTAACCCTAACCCTAAACCTAACCCTAACGCTAACCCTAACCCAAACACTTAACCTTACCATATCCCTAAACCTAACCCTAACACTAACCCTAACCGTAACCTAACCCTAATCCTTTCCTTTACCCTAATCCTAACCCTAAACCTAACCCTAACCCTAACCCTAACCTTAACCCTAACCCCTAAACCTAACCCTAAGCCTAACCCTAACCCTTACCCTTACCCTAAACCTAACCCTAAACTTAATGCTAACCCTAACCCTAACCCTAAGCCTTACCCTAACCCTAACCCTAACCCTAACCTTAATGCTAATCCTAACCCTAACCCTTACCATTTCCCTAAGCCTAACCCAATCCTAACTCTTCCCTTGCCTTTACCCTAACTCGAATCCTAAACCTAACCCTAACCCTAACTCCAAATCTAAACCTAAACCTAACCCTTACCCTTACCCTAACCCTAACCCTAAACCTAACACTAAACCTACCCTAACCCTTAACCTTCCCCTAACCCTAACTGTAAACATAACCCCAACGCTAACCCTAACCCTAACACCTGACCGTAACTCTAACCCTGACCCTAAACCTTACCTTTACCCTAACCCTAACCCTAAGCTTAATGCTAACCCTAACCCTAACCGTAACCCTTACCATAACGCTAACCCTAACCCTAACCCTTACCCTAACCCTAACCCTAACCCTAACCCTAACCCTTACCCTAACCCTAACCCTAACACTAACACTTACCCTAACCCTAACCCCAACACAAACTCTAAACCTAACCCTAACCCTAACCCTAACCCCTAACCCCAACCCTAACCCTAACCCTTACCCTTATCATAACCTCAAAACTAACCCTATCTCTACCGTTAACACTTACCCTTCACCTAACCCTAATCCTAACCCTAACCTTACCCTTACCTAACCCTAACCCTAAGCTTAACCCTAACCCTAACACTAACCCTAACCCTAACTCTTACCCTTACCCTAACCCTAACTCTAAACTTAATGCTAACACCTACCCTAACCCTAACCCTAAACCTAACCCTAATCCTTACCCTAACCCTAAACCTAACCCTAACCCTAACCCTCACGGTTACACTTACCCTAACACTAACCCTAACCCTAACACTTAACCTTACCCTAACCCTAACTCTAAACCTAACTCTAACCCTAAACCTAAGCCTAACCCTTACTCTTACCCTAACCCTAAACCTAACCCTAAACCTTACCCTTACCCTAACCATAACCCTAAACTTAATGGTAACCCTAACCCTAACCCTAATCCTTACCCTAACCCTAATGCTAACCCTAACCCTAACCCTAAGCCGAACCCTTACCCTTTCCCTAACCCTAACCCTAACCTTAACCCTAACCTTTATGCTAATCCTAACCCTAACCCTTACCCTTTCCCTAAGCCTAACCCAATCCTAACACTTACCTTACCATTACACTAACCCTAACCCTAAATCTAACCCTAACCCTAACTCTAAATCTAAACCTAACCCTAACCCTTACCCTTACCCTACCCCTACCCCTAAACCTAACACTAAACCTACCCTAACCCTTACACTTACCCTAACCCTAACTGTAAACATAACCCCAACGCTAACCCTAACCCTAACCCCTGACCGTAACTCTAACCCTGACCCTAAACCTTACCTTTACCCTAACCCTAACCCTAAGCTTAATGCTAACCCTAACCCTAACCGTAACCCTTACCTTAACGCTAACCCTAACCCTAACCCTTACCCTAACCCTAACCCTAACCCTAACCCTAACCCTTACCCTAACCCTAACCCTAACACTAACACTTACCCTAACCCTAACCCCAACCCAAATTCTAAACCTAACCCTAACCCTAACACTAACCCCTAACCCCAAACCTAACCCTAACCCTTACCCTTATCATAAACTCAAAACTAACCCTAACCCTAACGTTAACACTTAGCTTCACATAACCCTAACCCTAATCCTAAAACTAACCCTAACCCTAACCCTAAACCTTACCCTAACTCTAACACTAACCCTAATAGTAATCCCTAACCCTAACCCTAAACGTAACCCTAACCCTTACCATTACCGTAACCCAGCCCTAACCTTCACCAAACCCTAACCCTACCCCTAACCCTAACACTAACCCTTACCTAACCCTAACCCTAACCTTAACCCTAACCCTAACACTAACCCTAACCCTAACTCTTACTCTTACCCTAACCCTAACTCTAAACCTAACTCTAACCCTAACCCTAAGCCTAACCCTAAACCTTTTCCTAACCCTATACCTAACCCTAAACCTTACCCTTACCCTAACCCTAACCCTAAACTTAATGCTAACCCTCACCCTAACCCCAACCCTAACCCTAATCCTTACCCTAACCCTAACCCTAACCATAACCCTAACCCTCACTGTTACACTTACCCTAACACTAACCCTAACCCTAACACTTACCCTTACCCTAACCCTAACTCTAAACCTAACTCTAACCCTGAACCTAAGCCTAACCCTTACCCTTACCCTAACCCTAAACCTAACCCTAAACCTTACCCTTAACCTAACCCTAACCCTAAACTTAATGCTAACCCTAACCCTAACCCTAACCCTAATCTTTACCCTAACCCTAACGCTAACCCTAACCCTAACCCTAAGCTGAACCCTGACCCTTTCCCTAACCCTAACCCTAACCCTAACTTACCCCTACCGTAACCCTAACCCTAACATTAACTTTAACCCTAACCCTAACCCTAACCCTAACCCTTATCCTTACCCTAACCCTAACCCTAACCCTAACCCTAACCCTAATCCTTACCCTAACCCTAAACCTAACCCTAACCCTAACCCTCACGGTTACACTTACCCTAACACTAACCCTAACCCTAACACTTACCCTTACCCTAACCCTAACTCTAAACCTAACTCTAACCCTAAACCTAAGCCTAACCCTTACCCTTACCCTAACCCTAAACCTAACCCTAAACCTTACCCTTACCCTAACCATAACCCTAAACTTAATGGTAACCCTAACCCTAACCCTAATCCTTACCCTAACCCTAACGCTAACCCTAACCCTAACCCTAAGCCGAACCCTTACCCTTTCCCTAACCCTAACCCTAACCCTAACCTTAACCCTAACCTTAATGCTAATCCTAACCCTAACCCTTACCCTTTCCCTAAGCCTAACCCAATCCTAACCCTTACCTTACCAGTACACTAACCCTAACCCTAAACCTAACCCTAAACCTAACTCTAAATCTAAACCTAACCCTAACCCTTACCCTTACCCTACCCCTACCCCTAAACCTAACACTAAACCTACCCTAACCCTTACACTTACCCTAACCCTAACTGTAAACATAACCCCAACGCTAACCCTAACCCTAACCCCTGACCGTAACTCTAACCCTGATCCTAAACCTTACCTTTACCCTAACCCTAACCCTAAGCTTAATGCTAACCCTATCCCTAACCGTAACCCTTACCTTAACGCTAACCCTAACCCTAACCCTTACCCTAACCCTAACCCTAACCCTAACCCTAACCCTTACCCTAACCCTAACCCTAACACTAACACTTACCCTAACCCTAACCCCAACCCAAATTCTAAACCTAACCCTAACCCTAACACTAACCCCTAACCCCAAAACTAACCCTAACCCTTACCCTTATCATAAACTCAAAACTAACCCTAACCCTAACGTTAACACTTAGCTTCACATAACCCTAACCCTAACCCTAAACCTAACCCTAACCCTAACCCTAAACCTTACCCTAACTCTAACACTAACCCTAATAGTAATCCCTAACCCTAAACCTAAACGTAACCCTAACCCTTACCATTACCGTAACCCAGCCCTAACCCTCACCAAACCCTAACCCTACCCCTAACCCTAACACTAACCCTTACCTAACCCTAACCCTAACCTTAACCCTAACCCTAACACTAACCCTAAACCTAACTCTTACTCTTACCCTAACCCTAACTCTAAACCTAACTCTAACCCTAACCCTAAGCCTAACCCTTACCCTTTTCCTAACCCTAAACCTAACCCTAAGCCTAACCCTTACCCTTTTCCTAACCCTAAACCTAACCCTAAACCTTACCCTTACCCTAACCCTAACCCTAAACTTAATGCTAACCCTCACCCTAACCCCAACCCTAACCCTAATCCTTACCCTAACCCTAACCCTAACCATAACCCTAACCCTCACTGTTACACTTACCCTAACACTAACCCTAACCCTAACACTTACCCTTACCCTAACCCTAACTCTAAACCTAACTCTAACCCTGAACCTAAGCCTAACCCTTACCCTTACCCTAACCCTAAACCTAACCCTAAACCTTACCCTTAACCTAACCCTAACCCTAAACTTAATGCTAACCCTAACCCTAACCCTAACCCTAATCTTTACCCTAACCCTAACGCTAACCCTAACCCTAACCCTAAGCTGAACCCTGACCCTTTCCCTAACCCTAACCCTAACCCTAACTTACCCCTACCGTAACCCTAACCCTAACATTAACTTTAACCCTAACCCTAACCCTAACCCTAACCCTTACCCTTACCCATACCCTAACCCTAACCCTTATCCTATCCCTAACCCTAAACCTAAAACTAACACTAACCTAAACCTTACACTGATCAAAACCCTAACCCTAACCCTAAACCTTACCCTTACCCTAATCCTAACCCTAACCTTTATCCTAATCTTAACCCTAACCCTAACCCTAACCCCTAACCCTAACCCTAACCCTAACCTTAAGGCTAAGCCTAACCCTAAACCTAAACCTAACCCTTACCCTAACCCTAACTTTAACCCTAATTCTTACCCTAACCCTAACCCTAAACCTTACCCTTACGCTAACCCTAACCCTAAACTTAATGCTAACCCTAACCCTAACCCGAACCCTAACCCTAACCTTAACCCGAACCCTTACCCTTACCCTAAGCCTAACCCTAAACCTAACCTTAACCCTAACCCTAACCCAAACACTTAACCTTACCATATTCCAAAACCTAACCCTAACCCTAACCCTAACCCTAACCCTAACCCTTACCCTAGCTCTAACCCTAACCCTTACCCTAACCCTAACACTAACCCTAACCCTTACGCTAACCCTAACCCTAAACCTAACACTTACCCTAACCCTAACCCTACCCCAAACCCTAACCCTAACCCTAACCCTAACCCTAACCTAAACCTACCCTTACCCTAACCCAAACCCTTAACCTTACCATATCCCTAAACCTAACCCTAACCCTAACCCTAACCCTAAACCTAACCCTGACCCTAACTGTAACACTTACACTTACCCTAACCCTAAGCCTAAATCTAACCCTAACCCTAACCCTAACCGCTGTCCTTACCATAAACCTAAACCTAATCCTACCCCTAACCCAAACTTTAACCCTAACCCTAACCCTAACCCTAACCCTTACCCTTATCCTAACCCTAACCCTAAACCTAACTCTAACCCTAACCCTAACCCTAACCCTAAATCTAACCCTAACCCTAACCCTAACCGTAACCCTAACCCTAACCCTTACCCTTACCCTAATCCTAACCCTAACGCTAACCCTAACCCTAAACCTAACCCTAACCCTAAACCTAACCCTAACCCTTACCCTTACCCTAATCCTAACCTAAACCTAACCCTAACCCTAACCCTAACCTTAACCCTAACCCGTAATCCTAACCCTAATCCTAACCCTAACTCTTACCCTTACCCTAAACCTAACCCCAAATATAATGCTAACCCTAACCCTAAACCTAAGCCTTACCCTAACCCTAACCCTAACCCTAACCTTAATGCTAACCCTAACCCTAACCCTAACCCTTACCCTTTCCCTAAGCCTAACCCAATCCTAACCCTTACATTACCATAACCCTAACCCTAATCCTAAACGAAACCCTAACCCTAACTCTAACTCTAAACCTAACCCTAACCCTTAACCTTACACTTACCCTAATGCTAACCATAAACCTAACCCTAAACCTAACCCTAACCCTTCCCCTACCCTAACCCTAACTGTAAACCTAATCCCAACCCTAACCCTAACACTAACCCCTGACCCTAACCCTAACCCTGACCCTAACCCTTACTTTACCCTAACCCTAACCCTAACCTTAATGCTAACCCTAACCCTAACCGTAACCCTTACCCTAACTCTAACCCTAACCGTTACCCTAACCCTAACCCTAACCCTTACCCTTACCCTAACCCTAAACCTAACACTTACCCTAACCCTAACCCTACCCCAAACCCTAACCCTAACCCTAACCCTAACCCTAACCCTAACCCCTAAGCCCAACCCTAACCCTAACCATTTCCCTTATCATAACCTCAAAACTAACCCTAACCCTAACCCTAACACTTACCCTTAACCTAACCCTAACCCTAACCCTAACCTAAACCTAGCCCTAAACCTAACCCTAAACCTCACCCTTACCCTTATCCTAACCCTAACCCTAACCCAAACCCTAACACTTACACTTACCCTAACCTAACCCAAACCCTAACCCTAACCCTAACCCTAAATCTAACCCTAACTCTAACCCTAACTCTAACCTTAACGTAACCCTAACCTAACCCTAACCTCAAACCTAACACTTACCCTTACCCTAACCCTAACCATAAACCTAACCCTAAACCTTACTCTTACACTAACCCTAACGTTAATGCTAACCCTAACCCTAACCCTATCCGTAACCCTTACCCTACCCTAAACATAACCCTAATCCTTACCCTAACCCTAGCCCTAACCCTAACCCTTACCCTTTCCCTAACCCTAACCGTAACCCTAACCATATACCTTACTCTTACCCTAACCCTAACCTTTACCCTTACCCTTACCCTAACCCTAACCCTAACCTTAACCCTAAGACTAACCCTAATGCTAAACGTTACCCTTACCCTAACCCTAACCCTTAACCTAACCCTAACCCTAAACCTAACCCCTAACCCTAACCCTATCCCTGACCCAAACCCTCACACTTACCCTATGCCTAACCCTAACCTTAATGCTAACCCTAACCCTAACCCTAAACCTTACCCTAACCCAAACCCTAACCCTAATGCTTGCCCTACCCTAACCCTAAACCTAACCCTTACCCTTACCCTAACCCAAAACCTACCCTTAATATTAACCCTACTCCTAACCCTAAACCTTACCCTAACAATAACCCTAACCCTAATCCTTACCCTAACCCTAACCCTAACACTAACCCTTACCCTAAACCTTACCCTTTCCTTAACCCTAATCCTAAACCTAACAATAACATTAACCTTAACCCTAACCCTCACTCTAACCCTAACCCTAACTCTTACCCTTACCCTAACCCTAACCCTAATCCTTACCCTAACCCTAACCCTTACCCTAACCCTTAATTTAACCTAACCCTAACCCTAACCTTAATGCTAACCCTAACCCTAACCGTAACCCTTACCGTAGCTCTAACCCTAACCCTTACCCTAACCCTAACCCTTACGCTAAACCTAACCCTAAACCTAACACTTACCCTAACCGTAACCCTAACCCTAACCTAACCTTACCCTAAACCTAACCCTAAACCTCAACCTTACCCTTACCCTAAACCTAACCCTAACCCAAACCCTAACACTTACCCTTACCCTAACCTAACCCAAACCCTAACCCTAACCCTAACCCTAACCCTAACCCCTAACCCTAACCCTAACCCTAACCATAAACCTAACATTAACCCATCCCTAACCTTTACCCTTACCCTAACCGTAACCCTAACCCTAACCCTAACCCTCACCCTTACCCTAACCCTAATCATAAACCTAACCCTAACCCTAACCCTAACCCTAAAACTTACCCTTACCCTACCCCTAACCCTAATGCTTGTCCTACCCTAACCCTAACCCTAACCATTACCCTTACTCTAACCCAAAACCTAACCCTCACTCTAACCCAAACTCTAACCCTAACCATTAACCTAACACTAACCCTAACCCTAATCCTAACC
>JANJXV010000047.1:3000000-3010000 GCA_024803745.1 Megascapheus bottae | reverse complement strand
AAACCTAACCCTAAACCTAAGACTAACCCTTACCCTTATCCTAACCTTAACCTCAAACCTAACCCTAACCCAAATCCTAACCCTAAATTTAACACTTACCCTTACCCTAACCCTAACCCTAACCCTAACCCTTACCCTAAGCCTAACCCTAAACTTAACCATAACCCTAACACTAACCCTAACCCAAACCCTTACCCTTACCCTAACTCTAACCCTAAACCTAACCCTAACCCTAAACCTAACCCTTACCCTTACCCTACCACTAACAAAACCCTAACCTTAACCCTTAGCCTTTCTCTAAACCTAACCCTAACCCTAACCCTAACCCTAAGCCTAACCATTACCATAACCCTGACCCTAACCCTAACCCTAACCCCTAACCCTAGCACTAACCCTAAACCTTACCCTTAACCTAACCCTAACCCTAACCCTAACCCCTAATCCTAATCCTAACCCTAACCCTTACCCTAACCCTAACCCTAAACTTAACCCTAACCCTAACACTAACCCTAACCCAAACCCTTACCCTTACACTAACTCTAACCCTAAACCTAACCCTAACCCTAAACCTAACCCTTACCCTTACCCTACCACTAACCTAACCCTAAACTTAACCGTTAGCCTTTCTCTTTCCCTAACCCTAACCCTAACCCTAACCGTTACCCTTACCCTAAACCTAACCCTAACCCTAAACCTAAACCTTACCCTTACCCTTATCCTAAACCTAACCCTAACCCTAACCCTAACACTTACAGTTACCTTAAACCTAACGTAACCCTAACCCTAACCCCTAACCCTAAACCTAAACCTAAACCTTACCCTTACCCTATCCTTAACCCTAACACTAACCCCTAACCCTAAACATAACCCTAACTCTTACCCTTACCGTAACCCTTACCCTAACTCTAACCCTAACCCTAACCCTAGCCCTAACCCTAACCCTAACCTTAACCCTAAACCTTACCCTTACCCTAACCCCTAACCCTAACCCTAAACCTAAGCCTAACCCTAATCCTAACCCAAACCTAAACCTTACCCTAACCCTAACCGTTACCCTAAACCTAACCCCTAACCCTAACACTAACCTAACCCTAATCTAACCCTGACCCTTACCCTAACCCTATCCCTAACCCTAAACCTTACCCTAACCCTAACCCTAACCCTGACCCTTACTCTAACCCTAACCGTAGCCTTAACCCCAAACCTAAACTTAATTCTAAGCCTTACACTTACCCTAACCCTAAACCTAACCCTAACCCTAAACCTTACCCTCACCCTAACCCTAACCATTACCCTAACCCTAACACTAACCCTAACCCCTAACACTAACCCTAACCCTAATCTAACCCTTACCCTTACCCTAACCCTAACCCTAACCCTATTCCTTACCCTAACCCTAACTCTAATCGTGACCCTTACTCTAACACTAACCGTAAACTTAACCCCAAACCTAAACCTAACCGTAACCCTTACCCTTACCCTAACCCTTACCCTAACCCCAACCCTAACCCTAACCCTTACCCTAAACCTAACCCTAACCCTAAGCCTAACCCTTACCCTTATCCTAACCTTAACCTCAAACCTAACCCTAACCCAAATCCTAACCCTAAATTTAACACTTACACTTACCCTAACCCTAACCCTAACCCTAACCCTAACCCTTACCCTAACTTTAAACCTAACCCTAACCCTAACACTTACCCTTACCATAACCCTACCCCAAACCCTAATCCAAACCCTAACCCTTACCCTTACCCTAACCCTAACCCTAACCCTAACCCCTAATCCTAATCCTAACCCTAACCCTTGCCCTTACCCTAACCCTAACCCTAAACTTAACCCTAACCCTAACACTAACCCTAACCCAAACCCTTACCCTTACACTAACTCTAACCCTAAACCTAACCCTAACCCTAAACCTAACCCTTACCCTTACCCTACCACTAACCTAACCCTAACCTTAACCCTTAGCCTTTCTCTATCCCTAACCCTAACCCAAACCCTAACCGTTACCCTTACCCTAAACCTATCCCTAACCCAAAACCTAAACCTTACCTTTATCCTAAACCTAATCCAAACCCTAATACTTACAGTTACCTTAAAGCTAACGTAACCCTAACCCTAACCCCAAACCCTAAACCTAAACCTAAACCTTACCCTTACCTTATCCTTAACCCTAACACTAACCCCTAACCCTAAACATAACCCTAACTCTTACCCTTACCGTAACCCTTACCCTAACCCTAACCCTAACCCTAACCCTAGCCCTAACCCTAACCCTAACCTTAACCCTAAACCGTACCCTTACCCTAACCCCTAACCCTAACCCTAAACCTAAGCCTAACCCTAATCCTACCCCAAACCTAAACCTTACCCTAACCCTAACCCTTACCCTAAACCTAACCCCTAACCCTAACACTAACCTAACCCTAATCTAACCCTTAACCTTACCCTAACCCTATCCCTAACCCTAACCCTTACCCTAACCCTAACCCTAACTCTGACCCTTACTCTAACCCTAACCGTAACCTTGACCCCAAACCTAAACATAACTCTAAGCCTTACACTTACCCTAACCCTAACTCTAACCCTAACCCTAAACCTTACCCTAACCCTAACCCTAACCATTACCCTAACCCTAACACTAACCCTAACCCCTAACACTAACCCTAACCCTAACCCTAATCTTACCCTTACCCTTACCCTAACCCTAACCCTAACCCTATTCCTTACCCTAACCCTAACCCTAACCGTGACCCTTACTCTAACCCTAACCGTAACCTTAACCCCAAACCTAAACCTAACCGTAACCCTTACCCTTACCCTAACCCTTACCCTAACCCCAACCCTAACCCTAACACTTACACTAAACCTAACCCTAAACCTAAGCCTAACCCTTACCCTTATCCTAACCTTAACCTCAAACCTAACCCTAACCCAAATCCTAACCCTAAATTTAACACTTACCATTACCCTAAACCTAACCCTATCCCTTAGTCTAACTGTAACCCTAACCCTAACCCTAACCCTTACCCTTACCCTAACCTGAACCCTAACCCTATCCCTAACACTTACCCTTACCCTAACCCTACCCCTAACCCTAATCCAAACCCTAACCCTTACCCTTACCCTAACCCTAAACCTAACCTTAACCCTAACCCTAACCCTAACCCTAACCCTAACTCTTACACTTACCCTAACCCTAACTCTAAACCTAACTCTAACCCTAACCCTAAGCCTAACCCTTACGCTTACCCTAACCCTAAATCTAACCCTAAACCTTACCCTTACCCTAACCCTAACCCTAAACTTAATACTAACCCTAACCCTAACCCTAACCCTTATCCTTACCCTAACCCTAACCCTAACCCTAAACCGAACCCTTACCCTTTCCCTAACCCTAACCCTAACCCTATCCCTAATTACCCCTACCGTAACCCTAACCCGAACCCTAACTTTAACCCTAAACTTAACCCTAACCCTAACCCTTACCCTTACCCTAACCATAACCCTTACCCTATCCCTAACACTAACCCTAAAACTAACACTAACCTAAATCTTACACTAATCAGAACCCTAACCCTAACCCTAAACCTTACCCTTACCCTAACCCTAACCCTAACTTTATCCTAACCTTAACACTAACCCTAACCCTAACCCTAACCCCTAACCCAAAATCTAAACCTAACCTTAATGCTAAGCCTAACCCTAAACCTAAACCTAACCCTTACCCTAACCCTATCTTTAACCCTAATTCTTCCCACAACCTTAACCCTAACCCTAAACTTTACCCTTACCCTAACCCTAACCCTAAACTTAATTCTAACCCTAACCCTAACCCGAACCCTAACCCTAACCATAACCCTAAATCTAACCCTTACCCTTACCCTAACCCTAACCCAAAACCTAACCCTAACACTAACCCTAACCCAAACACTTAACCTTACCATATCCCTAAACCTATCCCTAACCCTAACCCTAACCGTAACCCTAACCCTAATCCTTACCCTTACCCTAATCCTAACCCTAAACCTAACCCTAACCCTAACCCTAACCTTAACCCTAACCCATAACCCTAACCCTAATCCTAACCCTAACCCTTACCCTTACCCTAAAACTAACCCTAAACTTAATGCTAACCCTAACCCTAACCCTAAGCCTTACCCTAACCCTAACCCTAACCTTAATGCTAATCCTAACCCTAACCCTAACCCTAACCCTTACCCTTTCCATAAGCCTACCCCAATCCTAACCCTTACCTTACCATAACCCTAACCTTAACCCTAAACCTAACCCTAATCCTAACTCTAGATCTAAACCCAAACCTAACCCTTACCCTTACCCTAACCCTAACCCTAAACCTAACACTAAACCTAAACCTAACCCTTACCCTTACCCTAACCCTAACTGTAAACCTAACCACAACCATAACCCTAACCCTAACCCCAGACCGTAACCCTAACCCTGACCCTAACCCTTACCTTTACCTTAACCCTAACCCTAACCTTAATGCTAAACCTAACCCTAACACTAACCATAACCCTTACCCTAACCCTAAACCTAACCCTAACCCTAACCCTAAACCTTACCCTAACCCTAACCCTAGCCCTAACACCTACCCTAACCCTAACCCTAACCCTAACAATTACCCTAACCCTAACCCGAACCAAAACCCTAAACCTAACCCTAACCCTAACCCTAACCCCTAACCCCAACCCTAACCATAACGCTTACCCATATCATAACCTCAAATTAACCCTAACCCTAACCCTAACACTTACCCTTAACCTAACCCTAACCCTAACCCTAAACCTAACACTAACCCTAACGCTAACCCTAACCCTAAACCTAACCTTAACCCTAACCCTAACCCTTACCCTTACGCTAACCCTAACCCTAAACCTAACCCAAACCCTAACCTAAACACTTAACCTTACTATATCCCTAAACCTAACCCTAACCCTAAACCTAAATGTAACCCTAACCCTAATCCTTTCCCTTACCCTAATCCTAACCCTAAACCTAACCCTAACCCTAACCCTAAACTTAACCCTAACCACTAACCCTAACCCTAATCCTAACCCTAACCCTTACCCTTACCCTAAACCTAACCCTTAACTTAATGCTAACCCTAACCCTAACCCTAAGGCTTACCCTAACCCTAACCCTAACCCTAAACCTAACATTAATGCTAATCCTAACCCTAACCCTAACCCTAACCCTTACCCTTTCCCTAAGCCTAACCCAATCCTAACCCTTACCTTACCATAACCCTAACCCTAACACTAAAACTAACCCTAACCCTAACTCTAAATCTAAAACTAACCCTAACCCTTACCCTTACACTAACCCTATCCCTAAACCTAACACTAAACCTAACCCTAACCCTTACCCTTACCCTAACCCTAACTGTAAACCTAACCCCAAACCTAACCCTAACCCTAACCGCTGACCGTAACCCTAACCCTGACCCTAACCCTTACCTTTACTCTAACCCTAACCCTAACCTTAATGCTAAACCTAACCGTAACCCTAACCGTAACCCTAACCGTAACCCTAACCCTAACCCTAACCCTTACACTAACCCTAACCCTAACCCTAACCCTTACCCTAACCCAAACCCTAACCCTAACCATTACCCTAACACTAACCCTAACCCAAACCCTAAACCTAACCCTAACCCTAACCCCAAAACTAACCCTAACACTTACCCTTATCATAACCTCAAAACTAACCCTAAACCTAACCCTAACACTTACCCTTAACCTAACCCTAACCCTACCCCTAAACCTAAACCTAACCCTAAACTTAACACTAAACCTCACCCTTACCCTTACCATTACCCTACCCCTACCCCTAACCCTAACCCTAACACTTACTCTTACCCTAACCTAACCCAAACCCTAACCCTAACCGTAACCCTAACCCTTACCCTAAACCTAACCCTAACCCTAACCCTTACCCTAACCCTAACTGTAAACCTAACCCCAACTCTAACCCTAACCCTAACCGCTGACCGTAACCCTAACCCTGACCCTAACCCTTACCATTACCCTAACCCTAAACCTAACCTTAATGCTAAACCTAACCCTAACCGTAACCGTAACCCTTACCCTAACCATATCCGTAACCCTAACCCTTACACTAACCCTAACCCTAACCCTAACCCTAACACTTACCCTAACCCTAACCCTAAACATTACCCTAACACTAACCCTAACCCAAACCCTAAATCTAACCCTAACAATAACCCTAACCCCTAACCCCAAAACTAACCCTAACCCTTACCCTTATCATAACCTCAAAACTAACCCTAAACCTAACCCTAACACCCTTAACCTAACCCTAACCCTACCCCTAAACCTAACTCTAAACTTAACACTAAACCTCACCCTTATCCTTACCCTTACCCTACCCCTAACCCTAACCCTAACCCTAACACTTACCCTTACCCTAACCTAACCCAAACCCTAACCCTAACCCTAACCCTAAACCTAACCCTAACCCTAACCCTAACCCTAACCCTAACCATAAACCTAACACTAACCCTAACCCTAACCTTACCCTTACGCAAACCGTAACCCTAAACCTAACCCTAACCCTTACACTTACCCTAACCCTAACCCTAACCCTAAACCGTAACCTAAACCCAACCCTAACCCTAACCCTAACCCTTACCCTTACCCTAACCCTAACCCTAAACCTAACCCTAACCCTAACCCTAACCCTAACCCTAACACTTACCCTTAACCTAACCCTAACCCTAACCCTAATGCTTGCCCTACCCCAGCCCTAACCATTACCCTTACCCTAACCCAAAACCTAAACGTCGCTCTAACCCTAACCCTAACCATAACCATTACCCTAACACTAACCCTAACACTAACCCTAACCCCTAACACTAACACTAACCCTAACCCTCACTCTAACCCTAAACTTAACCCTAACCCTAACCATTACCCTAACACTAAACATAACCCTAACCCTTATCCTTACCCTAACCCTAACCCTAACCTTAACCCCAACCCTAAAACTAACCCTACCCTTCCCCTTTCCCTATCCCCACCCCTAACCCTAATCCTAAACCTAACCCTAACCCTAAACCTAACCCTAACCCTAACCCTAACCATAAACCTAACCCTAACCCTAACCCTAAACCTAACACTTATCCTTACCCTAACCCTAACCCTAACCCTAATGCTTGCCCTACCCTTACCCTTACTCTAACCATTACACTTACCCTAACCCAAAAACTAACCCTCACTCTAAACCTAACCCTAACCCTAACCCTAACCCTAACCCAAACACTTAACCTTACTATATCCCTAAATCTAACCCTAACCCTAACCCTAACCGTAAACCTAAACCTAATCTTTTCCCTTACCCTAATCCTAACCCTAAACCTAACCCTAACCCTAACCATAACCTAAACCCTAACCCCTAACCCTAACCCTAATCCTAACCCTAACACTTACCCTTACCCTAAACCTAACCCTAAACTTAATGCTAACCCTAACCCTAACCCTAAGCCTTACCCTAACCCTAACCCTAACCCTACCCTCAATGCTAATTCTAACCCTAAACCTAACCCTAACCCTTGCCCTTTCCTTAAGCTTAACCCAATCCTAACCCTTACCTTACCATAACCCTAACCCTAACCCTAAACCTAACCCTAAACCTAACTGTAAATCTAAACCTAACCCTAACCCTTACCCTTACCCTAACCCTAACCCTAAACCTAACACTAAACCTAACCCTAACTCTTACCCTTACCCTAACCCTAACTGTAAACCTAACCCCAATCCTAACCTAACCCTAACCCCTGACCATAACCCTAACCCTGACCCTAACCCTTACCTTTACCCTAACCCTAACCCTAACCTTTATCCTAAACTTAACCCTAATCCTAACCCTAACCCTAACCCCTAACCCAAACCCTAACCCTAACCTTAATGCTAAGCCTAACCCTAAACCTAAACCTAACCCTTACCTTAACCCTAACGTTAACCCTAATTCTTCCCATAACCCTAACCCTAACCCTAAACCTAACCCTTACCCTAACCCTAACCCTAAACTTAATTCTAACCCTAACCCGAACCCGGACCCTAATCCTAACCCTAACCCTAAGTCTAACCCTTGCCCTTACCCTAACCCTAACCCTAAACCTAACCCTAACCCTAACCCTAACCCAAACACTCAACCTTACCATATCCCTAAACCTAACCCTAACCCTAACCGTAACCCTAACCCTAATCCTTTCCCTTATCCTAATCCTAACCCTAAACCTAAACCTAACCCTAACCCTAACCTTAACCCTAACACCTAACCCTAACCCTAATCCTAACCCTAAACCTAACCCTTACCCTTACCCTAAAACTAACACTAAACTTAATGCTAACCCTAACCCTAACCCTAAGCCTTACCCTAACCCTAACCCTAACCCTCAACTTAATGCTAATCCTAACCCTAACCCTAACCCTAACCCTTACTCTTTCCATAAGCCTAACCCAATCCTAACCAATACCTTACCATAACCCTAACCTTAACCCTAAACCTAACCCTAATCCAAACTCTAAATCTAAACCTAACCCTAACCCTTACCCTTACCCTAACCCTAACTGTAAACCTAACCACAACCCTAACCCTAACCCTAACCCCAGACCGTAACCCTAACCCTGACCCTAACCCTTACCTTTACCCTAACCCTAACCCTAACCTTAATGCTAAACCTAACACTAACCGTAACCCTTACCCTAACCCTAACCCTAACCCTAAACCTTACCCTAACCCTAACCCTAACCCTTACCCTAACCCTAACCCTAACACTAACACTTACCATAACCCTAACCCGAACCCAAACCCTAAACCTAACCCTAATCCTAACCCTAACCCCTAACCCCAACCCTAACCCTAACGCTTACCCATATCATAACCTCAAACTAACCCTAACCCTAACCCTAACACTTACAGTTAACCTAACCCTAACACTAACCCTAAACCTAACCCTAACCCTAACGCTAACCCTAACCCTAAACCTAACCTTAACCCTAACCCAAAACCCTAACCCTAACCCTAAACCTAACCCTAACCCTAACTCTAAATCTAAACCTAACCCTAACCCTTACCCTTACCCTAACCCTAAAACTAAACTTAACACTAAACCTAACCCTAACCCTTACCCTTACCCTAACCCTAACTGTAAACTTAACCCCAACCCTAACCCTAACCCTTACCCTAACCCTAACCCTAAACCTAACCCTAACCCTAACCCAAACACTTAACCTTACAATATCCCTAAACCTAACCCTAACCCTAACCCTAACTGTAACCCTAACCCTAATCCTTTCCCTTACCCTAATCCTAACCCTAAACCTAACCCTAAACCTAACCCTAACCTTAACCCTAACCCCTAACCCTAACCCTAATCCTAACCCTAACCCTTACCCTTACCCTAAACCTAACCCTAAACTTAATGCTAACCCTAACCCTAACCCTAAGCCTTACCATAACCCTAACCCTAACCGTAAACCTAACATTAACGATAATCCTAACCCTAACCCTAACCCTAACCCTTACCCTTTCCCTAAGTCTAACCCAATCCTAACCCTTACCTTACCATAACCCTAACCCTAACCCTAACCGTAAACCTAACCCTAACCCTAACTCTAAATCTAAACCTAACCCTAACCCTTACCCTTACACTAACCCTATCCCTAAACCTAACACTAAACCTAACCCTAACCCTTACCCTTACCCTAACCCTAACTGTAAACCTAACCCCAACCCTAACCCTAACCCTAACCGCTGACCGTAACCCTAACCCTGACCCTAACCCTTACCATTACCCTAACCCTAACCCTAACCTTAATGCTAAACCTAACCCTAACCCTAACCGTAACCCTTACCGTAACCCTAACCCTAACCCTAACCCTTACATTAACCCTAACCCTAACCCTAACCCTAACACTTACCCTAACCCTAACCCTAACCCTAACCATTA
>JANJXV010000047.1:2992500-2997500 GCA_024803745.1 Megascapheus bottae | reverse complement strand
CCCTCACTCTAACCCTAACCCTAACCCTAACCCTAACCCTAATCCTTTCCCTTACCCTAATCCTAACCCTAAACCTAACCCTAACCCTAACCCTAACCTTAAACCTAACGCCTAACCCTAACCCTAATCCTAACCCTAACCCTTACCCTTACCCTAAACCTAACCCTAAACTTTATGCTAACCATAACCCTAACCCTAAGCCTTACCCTAACCCTAACCCTAACCCTAACCATAATGCTAATGCTAACCATAACCCTAACCTAACCCTTACCCTTACCCTAACCCTAACCCTAAACCTAACACTAAACCTAACCATAACCCTTATCCTTACCCTAACCCTAACTGTAAACCTAACCCCAACCCTAACCCTAACCCTAACCGCTGACCGTAACCCTAACCCTGACCCTAACCCTTACCTTTACCCTAACCCTAATCCTAACCTTAATGCTAAACCTAACCCTAACACTAACCGTAACCCTAACGCTAACCCTAACCCTAACCCTAACCCTTACACTAACCCTAACCCTTACCCTAACACTTACCCTAACCCTAACCCTAACCCTAACCATTACCCTAACACTAACCCTAACCCAAACCCTAAACCTAACCCTAAACCTAACCCTAACCCCTAACCCAAAAGTAACCCTAACCCTTACCCTTATCATAACCTCAAAACTAACCCTAAACCTAACCCTAACACTTACCCTTAACCTAACCCTAACCCTACCCCTAAACCTAAACCTAACCCTAACCTTAACACTAAACCTCACCCTTACCCTTACCCTTAACCTAACCCTACCCCTAACCCTAACCCTAATACTTACCCTTACCCTAACCTAACCCAAACTCTAACCCTAACCTTAACACTAACCCCTACCCCTAACCCTAACCCTAACCATAAACCTAAAACCAACCCTAACCCTAAACCTTACCCTTACGCTAACCGTAACCCTAAACCTAACCCTAACCCTTACACTTACCCTAACCCTAACCCTAACCCTAAACCGTAACCTAACCCCAACCCTAACCCTAATCCTAACCCTAACCCTTACCCTTACCCTAACCCTAACCCTAAACCTAACCCTAAACCTAACCCTAACTCTAACCCTAACCCTAACACTTACCCTTACCCTAACCCTAACCCTAACCCTAATGCTTGGCCTACCCTAACCCTAACCATTGCCCTTACCCTAACCCAAAACCTAACCCTCGCTCTAACCCTAAACCTAACCATAACCATTACCCTAACACTAACCCTAACACTAACCCTAACCCCTAACACTAACACTAACCCTAACCCTCACTCTAACCCTAACCTTAACCCTAACCCTAACCATTACCCTAACACTAAACATAACCCTAACCCTTATCCTTAACCTAACCCTAACCCTAAACTTAACCCCAACCCTAAAACTAACCCTAACCCTCCCCCTTCCCCTAACTCTAACCCTAACCCTAACCCTAAACCTAACCCTAACCCTAAACCTAACCCTAACCCCAACCCTAACCCTAAACCTAACCCTAACCCTAACCCCTACCCTTACCCTAACCCTAACCATAACCCTAACCCTAACCCTAACCCTAACCCTAACCCGAAACCTAACCCTTACCCTTACCCTAACCCTAACCCTAACCCTAACCCTAATGCTTGCCCTACCCTAACCCTTACTCTAACCATTACACTTACCCTAACCCAAAACCTAACCCTCACTCTAAACCTAACCCTAACCCTAACCCTAACCCTAACCCAAACACTTAACCTTACTATATCCCTAAATCTAACCCTAACCCTAAACCTAACCGTAAACCTAACCCTAATCCTTTCCCTTACCCTAATCCTAACCCTAAACCTAACCCTAACCCTAACCCTAACCTTAACCCTAACCCTTACCCCTAACTCTAAACCTAACCCTAACCCTAACCCTAACCCTTACCCTTACCCTAACCCTAACCCTAAACTTAATGCTAACCCTAACCCTAACCATAAGCCTTACCCTAACCCTAACCCTAACCTTAATTCTAATCCTAACCCTAACCCTAACCCTAACCCTTACCCGTTCCCTAAGCCTAACCCAACCCTAACCCTTACCTTACCATAACCCTAACCCTAACCCTAAACCTAACCCTAACCCTAACTCTAAATCTAAACCTAACCCTAACACTTACCCTTACCCTAACCCTAACCCTAAACCTAACACTAAACCTAACCCTAAACCTTACAGTTACCCTAACCCTAACTGTAAACCTAACCCCAACCCTAACCCTAACCCTAACCCCTGACCGTAACCCTCACCCTGACCCTAACCCTTACCTTTACCCTAACCCTAACCCTAACCTTAATGCTATCCCTAACCCTAACCCTAAACGTAACTCTTACCCTAAACCTAACCCTTACACTAACCCTAACCATAACCCTGACCCTTACCCTAACCCTAACACTAACCCTAACACTTACCCTAAACCTAACCCTAACCCAAACCCTAAACCTAACCCTAACCCTAACCCTAACCCCTAACCTAACCCTAAACCTTACCCTTATCATAACCTCAAAACTAACCCTAACCCTAACCCTAACCCTAACACTTACCCTTAACCTAACCCTAACACTAACCCTAAACCTAAACCTAACCCTAAGCCTAACCCTAAACCTCACCATTACCCTTAACCTTACCATAACCCTAACCCTAACCCTAAGCCTAACACTTACCCTTACCCTAACCTATCCCAAACCCTAACCCAAACCATAACCCTAACCCCTAATCCTAACCCTAACCCTAACCATAAACCTAACCCTAACCCTAACACTAACCCTTACCCTTACCCTAACCGTAACCCTAACCCTAACCCTAATGCTAAACCCTAAACCTAACCCCAACTCTAACCCTAACCCTAACTTTAACCCTAACCCTAACCTTAACCCTAACCCTAACACTTACCCTTACCCGAACCCTAACACTAACCCTAATGCTTGCCCTACCCTAACCCTAACCATTACCCTTACCCTAACCCAAAACCTAACCTTCGCTCAAACCCTAACCCTAACCATAACCATAACCATTACCCTAACACTAACCCTAACCTAACCCTAACCCCTAACACTAACCCTAACCCTAACCCTCACTCTAACACTAACCTTAACCCTAACCCTAACCAATACCCTAACACTAACCATAACCCTAACCCTTACCCTTACCCTAACCCTAACCCTAACTTAACCCCAACCCTAAAACTAACCCTAACCCTCACCCTTACCCTAACTCAAACCATAAACCTAACCCTAACCCTAACCATAAACCTAACCCTGACCCCAACCCTAAACCTAACCCTAACCCTAACCCTAACACTTACCCTTACCCTAACCCTAACCCTAACACTAACCCTAACCCTAACACTTACCCTTACCCTAACCCTACCCTAACCCTAATGCTTGCCCTACCCTAAACCTTATCCTAACCATTACACTTACCCTAACCCAAAACCTAACCCTCACTCTAAACCTAACCCTAACCCTAACCCTAAACCAAACACATAATCTTTCCATATCACTAAACCTAACCCTAACCCTAACCATAACACTAAACCTAATCCTTTCCCTTACCCTAATCCTAACCCTAAACCTAACCCTAACCCTAACCGTAACCCTACCTTAACCCTAACCCCTAACCCTAACCCTAATCCTAACCCTAACCCTTACCCTTACCCTAAACCTAACCCTAAACTTAATGCTAACCCTAAACCTAACCCTAAGCCTTACCATAACCCTAACCCTAACCATAATGCTAATCCTAACCCTAACCCTAACCCTAACCCTTACCCTTTCCCTAAGCCTAATCCAATCCTAACCCTTACCTTACCATAACCCTAACCCTAACCCTAAACCTAACCCTAACCCTAATTGTAAATCTAAACCTAACCCTAACCCTTACCCTTACCCTAACCCTAACCCTAAACCTAACACTAAACCTAACCCTAACCCTCACTCTAACACTAACCTTAACCCTAACCCTAACCATTACCCTCACACTAACCATAACCCTAACCCTTACCCTTACCCTAAATGTAACCCTAAACCTAACCCTAACCCTAACCCTAAACCTAACCCTAACCCCAACCCTAAACCTAACCCTAAGCCTAACCCTAAGCCTAACACTTACCCATACAATAACCCTAACCCTAACCCTAACCCTAACCCTAACCCTAACACTTACCCTTACCCTACCCTACCCTAACCCTAATGCTTGGGCTACCCTAACCCTTATCCTAACCATTACACTTACCATAACCCAAAACCTAACCCTCACTCTAACCCTAACCCTAACCCTAACCCTAACCCAAACACATAAACTTACCATATCCCTAAACCTAACCCTAACCCTAACCATAACCCTAAACCTAATCCTTTCCCTTACCGTAATCCTAACCCTAAACCTAACCCTAACCCTAACCCTAACCTTAAACCTAACCCCTAACCCTAACCTTAATCCTAAACCTAACCCTTACCCTTACCCTAAACCTAACCCTAAACTTAATGCTAACCCTAACCCTAAGCCTTACCCTAACCCTAACCCTAACCCTAACCATAATGCGAATGCAAACCCTAACCCTAAGCCTAAACCTTACCCTTACCCTAACCCTAACCCTAAACCTAACACTAAACCTAACCATAACCCTTACCCTTACCCTAACCGTAACTGTAAACCTAACCCCAACCCTAACCCTAACCTTAACCGCTGACCGTAACCCTAACCCTGACCCTAACCCTTACCTTTACCCTAACCCTAACCCTAACCTTAATGCTAAACCTAACCCTAACACTAACCGTAACCCTAACGCTAACCCTAACCCTAACCCTAACACTTACACTAACCCTAACCCTAACCCTTACACTTACCCTAACCCTAACCCTAACCCTAACCATTACCCTAACACTAACCCTAACCCAAACCATAAACCTAACCCTAACCCTAACCCTAACCCCTATCCCCAAAAGTAACCCTAAC
>JANJXV010000047.1:2982500-2987500 GCA_024803745.1 Megascapheus bottae | reverse complement strand
CAAACCCTAATCCTAACCCTAACCCTATAACTAACCCCTAACCCCCTCACTAACCCTAAACCTTACCCTTATCATAACCTCAAACTAACCATAACCCTAACCCTAACACTTACCCCTAACCTAACCCTAACCCTAACCCTAAACCTAAACCTAACCCTAACCCTAACCCTAAAACTCACTCTTACCCTTACCCTTACCCTAACCCTAACCCTAACCGTAACACTTACCCTTACCCTAACCTAACCCAATCCCTAACCCTAACCCTAAACCTAACCCCTAACCCTAACCCTAACCCAAACCATAAACCTAACCCTAACCCTAACCCTTACCCTTACCCTAACCATAACCCTAAACCTAACCCTAACCCTTACACTTACCCTAACCCTAACCCTAACCCTAAACCCTAAACCTAACCACAAGGCTAACCCTAAACCTAACCCTAACACTAACACTTACCCTTACCCTAACCCTAACCATAAACCTAACCCGAATCCTAACCCTAACCCTAACACTTATGCTTGCCCTACCCTGACCCTAACCATTACCCTTACTCTAACTCAAAACCTAACCCTCGCTCTAACCCTAACCATAACCATAACCATTACCATACCACTAACCCTAACCCTAACCCTAACCCTCACTCTAACCCTAACCTTAACCCTAACACTAACCATAACCCTAACACTTAACCTTACACTAACCATAACCCTAACACTTACTCTTACCCTAACCCTAACCCTAACCCTAATGCTTGCCCTACCCTAACCCTTACCCTAACCATTACACTTACCCTAACCTCAAACCTAACCCACACTCTGACCATAACCCTAACCCTAACACTAACCCTAACCCCTACTCTTACCGTAACCCTAACCATAAACCTAACCCTAACCCTAACCCTAACCCTAACACTTACCCTTACCATAACCCTAACCCTAACCCTAATGCTTGCCCTACCCTAACCCTTACCCTAACCATTACACTTACCCTAACCCAAAACCTAACCCTCACTCTAACCCTAACCTTAACCCTAACCATTTCCCTAACACTAACCCTAACCCTAACCATAACCCCTAACACTAACCCTAACCCTAACCCTCACTCTAACCCTAAACTTAACCCTAACCCTAAACATTACCTTAACATTAACCCTAACCCGAACCCTTACCCTTACCCTAACCCTAACCCTAACCTTAACCTCAACCCTAAAACTAACCCTAACCCTTCCCCTTCCCCTAACTCTAACAATAAACCTAACCCTAACCCTAACCCTTACCCTAACCCTAACCCTTAGCCTAACCCTAACCCTAACCCTAACCCTAACCTTAACCCTAACCCTTACCCTTACCCTAACCCTGAGCCTAACCCTAACACAAAACCTATCCCTAACCCTAAATCTAACCCTTACACTTACCCTAAACCTAACCCTAACCCTTACCCAAACCCTTACCATTACCTTAACCTTAACCCTAACCCTAACATCAAACTTTAACCCTAACCCTAAACCTTACCCTTACCCTAGCCATAAACCTAATCCTAACCCTAATCCTAACCCCTAACTGTAACCCTAACCCTTACCCTTACCCAAACTCTAACCCTAACAGATACCCTTACCCTAACCCTAACCCTAACCCTAACCCTAACCCTAACACTAACCATAATCCTAACCCTTACCCTAACCCTAACCCTAACCCTAATACTTACCCTTACCCTAATCCTAACCCTAACCCTAAACCTAATTCTAACCCTAACCCTAACTCTAACCTTACCTTAACCCTACCCAAACCCTAACCTCAAACCTAACACTTACCCTTTCCCTAACCCTAACCATAAACCTAACCCTAAACTTATTCTTACCCTAACCATAACGTTAATGCTAACCCTAACCCTAACCCTATCCGTAACCCTTACCCTACCCCAAATATAACCCTAATCCTTACCCTAACCCTAGCCCTAACCCTAACCCTTACCCTTTCCATAACCCTAACCCTAACCCTAACCATAAACCTTACTCTTAACCTAACCCTAACCCTTAACCTTACCTTACCCTAACCCTAACCCTAACCTTAACCCTAACACTAACCCTAACGCTAACCCTTACCCTTACCCTAAACCTAACCCTAAACCTAACCCTAACCCTAAACCTAACCCCTAACCCTAACCCTATCCCTGACCCTAACCCTCACACTTACCCTATGCCTAACCCTAACCTTAATGCTAACCCTAACCCTAACCCTAACGCTTACCCTAACACTAACCCTAACCATAATGCTTGCCCTACCCTAACCCTAACACAAACCCTAACCTTAATGCTTGCCCTACCCTAACCCTAACCCTAACCCTCACCTTACCCCAACCCTAACCCTAACCCTAATCCTTACCCGAACCCTAACACTAACACTAACCCTTACCCTAACCCTTACCCTTTCCTTAACCCTAATCCTAAACCTAACAATAACATTAACCTTAACCCTAACCGTCACTGTAACCCTAACCCTAATTTTAACCCTTATCCTAACCCTAACCCTAATCCTTACCCTAACCCTAACCCTAACCCTAACCCTATCCCTTACCCTTTCCCAAACCTTAAAGCTAACCCTAACCCTAACCCTAACCCTTACCCTAACTCTAACCCTAAACCTAACCCTAACCCGAACCCTAACGCTAACCGTAACTTTAACCATATCCCTAACCCTAACCGTACCCTTACTCTTACCCTAAACCTCACCCTAAACCTAACCCTAACCCTAACCCTAACCCTTACCCTAACCGTAACCCTAAACCTAATCCTAACCCTAACCCTAACCCCTAACGCTAACCCTAACCCTAACCCTAACCCTAAACCTAAACCTACACTTACCCTAACCCAAACCCTTAACCTTACCATATCCCTAAACCTCACCTTAACCCTAACCCTAACCCAAACCCTAAACCAAACCCTAACCCTAACCCTAACACTTACACTTACCCTAACCCTAACCCTAACTCTAACCCTAACCCTAACCCTAACCCCTGCCCTTACCATAAACCTAAACCTAATCCTAACCCTAACCCTAACTTTAACCCTAACCCTAACCCTAACCCTATCCCTTACCCTTATCCTACCCTAACCATAAACCTAACTCTAACCCTAACCCTAACCCTAACCCTAACCTTACCATATCCCTAAACCTAACCCTAACCCTTACCCTAACCATAAACCTAACCCTAACCCTTACCCTTACCCTAATCCTAACCGTAACGCTAACCCTAACCATAAACCTAACCCTAACCCTAACCCTAACCCTAACACTTACCCTTACCCTAATCCTAACCCTAACCCTAACCCTAACCCCTAACACTAACCCTAACCCTAACCCTCACTCTAACACTAAACTTAACCCTAACCCTAACCATTACCCTAACACTAACCATAACCCTAACCCTTACCCTTACCCTAACCCTAACCCTAACTTAACCCCAACCCTAACTGTAACCCTAACCCTAATCCTTTCCCTTACCCTAATCCTAACCCTAACCCTAACCCTAACCCTAAACTTAACCCTAACCCCTAACCCTAACCTTATCCTAACCCTAACCCTTACCCTTACCATAAACCTAACCCTAAACTTAATGCTAACCCTAACCCTAACCCTAAGCCTTACCATAACCCTAACCCAACCCTAACCATAATGCTAATCCTAACCCTAACCCTCACCCTAACCCTTACCCTTTCCCTAAGCCTAACCCAATCCTAACCCTTACCTTACCATAACCCTAACCCTAACCCTAAACCTAACCCTAACCATAATTCTAAATCTAAACCTAACCCTAACCCTTACCCTAACCCTAACACTTACCCTTACCCTAACTCTACCCTAACCCTAATGCTTGGCCTACCTTAACCCCTATCCTAACCATTACACTGACACTAACCCAAAACCTAACCCTCACTCTAACCCTAACCCTAACCCTAACCCTAACCCTAATCCTTTCCCTTACCCTAATCCTAACCCTAAACCTAACCCTAACCCTAACCCTAACCTTAAACCTAACGCCTAACCCTAACCCTAATCCTAACCCTAACCCTTACCCTTACCCTAAACCTAACCCTAAACTTTATGCTAACCATAACCCTAACCCTAAGCCTTACCCTAACCCTAACCCTAACCCTAACCATAATGCTAATGCTAACCATAACGCTAACCTAACCCTTACCCTTACCCTAACCCTAACCCTAAACCTAACACTAAACCTAACCATAACCCTTACCCTTACCCTAACCCTAACTGTAAACCTAACCCCAACCCTAACCCTAACCCTAACCGCTGACCGTAACCCTAACCCTGACCCTAACCCTTACCTTTACCCTAACCCTAATCCTAACCTTAATGCTAAACCTAACCCTAACACTAACCGTAACCCTAACGCTAACCCTAACCCTAACCCTAACCCTTACACTAACCCTAACCCTTACCCTAACACTTACCCTAACCCTAACCCTAACCCTAACCATTACCCTAACACTAACCCTAACCCAAACCCTAAACCTAACCCTAAACCTAACCCTAACCCCTAACCCAAAAGTAACCCTAACCCTTACCCTTATCATAACCTCAAAACTAACCCTAAACCTAACCCTAACACTTACCCTTAACCTAACCCTAACCCTACCCTTAAACCTAAACCTAACCCTAACCTTAACACTAAACCTCACCCTTACCCTTACCCTTACCCTAACCCTACCCCTAACCCTAACCCTAATACTTATCCTTACCCTAACCTAACCCAAACCCTAACCCTAACCGTAACCCTAACCCCTACCCCTAACCCTAACCCTAACCATAAACCTAAAACCAACCCTAACCCTAACCCTTACCCTTACGCTAACCATAACCCTAAACCTAACCCTAACCCTTACACTTACCCTAACCCTAACCCTAACCCTAAACCGTAACCTAACCCCAACCCTAACCCTAATCCTAACCCTAACCCTTACCCTTACCCTAACCCTAACCCTA
>JANJXV010000047.1:2915000-2977500 GCA_024803745.1 Megascapheus bottae | reverse complement strand
CCCTTACTCTAACCCTAACCGTAACCTTAAGCCCAAAACTAAATCTAACCCTAACCCTTATCCTTACCCTAACCCTTACCCTAACCCCAACCCTAACCCTAACCCTTATCCTAAACCTAACCCTAAACCTAACCATAACCCTTACCCTTATCCTAACCCTAACCCCAAACCTAACCCTAACCCAAACCCTAACCCTAAATTTAACACTTACCCTTACCCTAAACCTAAACCTATCCCTTAGTCTAAATGTAACCCTAACCCTAACCCTTACCCTTACCCTAATCTTAACCCTAACCCTAACGCTAACTCTAAAACTTACCCTTACCCTAACCCTAATCCTGACCCTAAACCTAACCTTACCTTCACCCTAACACTAACCCTAACCCTAACCCCTAACCCTAAACCTAAACGTAACCCTAACCCTTACCCTTAGCGTAACCCTAACCTAAACCCTAACCCTACCCCTAACCCTAATTCTAACCCTAACCCTAACCCTAACCCTAACCCTAACCTGACTCTTACCCTTACCCTAACCCTAACTGTAAACCTAACTCTAACCCTAATCCTAAGCCTAACCCTTACACTTACCCTAACCCGAAACCTAACCCTAAACCTTACCCTTACCCTAACCCTAACCCTAAACTTAATGGTAACCCTAACCCTAACCCTAACCCTAACCCTTAACCTAACCCTAACCCTAACCCTGACCCTTACTCTAACATTAACCGTAACCTTAACCCCAAACCTAAACCTAACTCTAAGCCTTACTCTTACCCTAACCCTAACCCTAACCCTAACCCTAAACCTTACCCTGACCATAACCCTAACCCTAACCATTAGCGTAACCCTAACCCTAACCCTAACCCATAACACTAACCCTAACCCTAACCCTAATCTAACCCTTACCCTTACCCAACCCTAACCCTAAACCTATTCCTTACCCTAACCGTAACCCTAACCCTGACCCTTACTCTAACCCTAACCGTAACCTTAACCCCAAACCTAACCCTAACCCTAACCCTTACCATTACCCTAACCCTTACCCTAACCCCAACCCTAACCCTAACCCTTACCCTAACCCTAACCCTAAACCAAACCCTAACCTTTACCCTTATCCCAACCCTAACCCCAAACCTAACCCTAAACCAAACCCTAACCCTAAATTTAACACTTACCCTTACCCTAAACCTAACCCTATCCCTTAGTCTAACTGTAAACCTAACCCTAACCCTAACCCTTACCCTTACCCTAAACTTAACCCTAACCCTAACCCTAACTCTAACACTTACC
Source organism: Megascapheus bottae (assembly GCA_024803745.1). Lineage (NCBI taxonomy): Eukaryota > Metazoa > Chordata > Mammalia > Rodentia > Geomyidae > Megascapheus > Megascapheus bottae. The sequence goes on along the minus strand of JANJXV010000047.1, from coordinate 2,976,210 downwards.
CTTACACTAACCCTAACACTGGCCCTAACCCTAACCTTACCCTAACTCTAACACTAACCCTAACCCTAACTCCTAACCATAACCCTAAACGTAACCCTAACCCTTACCCTTACCGTAACCCTAACCCTAACCCTAACCCAAACCCTAACCCTACCCCTAACCCTAATCCTAACACTAAGACTAACCCAACTCTTACCCTTACCCTAACCCTAACTCTAAACCTAACTCTAACCCTAACCCTAAACCTAACGCTAAACCTTACCCTTACCCTAACCCTAACCCTAAACTTAATGCTAACCCTAACCCTAAGCCTAACCCTAACCCTAATCCTTACCCTAACCCTAACCCTAACCCTCACCGTTACACTTTCCCTAACATTAACCCTAACCCTAACCCTTACCCTTACTCTAACTCTAAACTTAATGCTAACCCTAATCCTTACCCTAACCCTAACCCTAACCCTAACCCTAAGCCGAACCCTTACCCTATCCCTAACCCTAACCCTAACCCTAACTTACTCCTACCGTAACCCTAAACCTAACCCTAACTTTAACCCTAACCCTAACCCTAACCCTTACCCTTACCCTAACCCTAACCCTTACCCTATCCCTAACCCTAAACCTAAAACTAACCCTAACCTAAAACTTACACTTATCAGAACCCTAACCCTAACCCTAAACCTTACCCTTACCCTAACCCTAACCCTAACCTTTATCCTAACTTTAACCCTAAACCTAACCCTAACCCTAACCCCTAAACCTAAACCTAATGCTAATCTTAATGCTAAGCCTAACCCTAAACCTAAACCTAACCCTTACCCTAACCCTAACTCTGACCCTAATCCTTACCCTAACCCTAAACCTAACACTAAACCTTACCCTTACCCTAACCCTAACCCTAAACTTAATGCTAACCCTAACCCTAACCCGAACCCTAACCCTTACCCTAACCCTAACCCTAATCCTAATCCTTACCCTAACCCTAACTCTAAACCTAACCCTTACCCTAACCCTTACCCTTTCCCTAACGCTAATCCTTACACTAAACCTAAACCTGATCCTATCCCTTACCCTAAACCTTACCCTTTCCCTAACCCTAAACTTAACCCTGACCCTAACCCAAACCCTAGCCCCTAACCCGAACCCTAACCCTAACCCTAACCCTTACCCTTACCCTAACTGTAACCCTAACTCTAACCCTAACCCTAATCCTAAACCTTACCCTTACCCTATCCCTAACTCTAACCCTTAACCTAACCCTAACCGTAACCCCTAACCCTAACCTTTACCCTAACCCTAACCCTAACACTATCCCTTACCCTAATCATTACCCTAACCCTAACCCTAACACTAACTCTTACCCTAACCCTAACCATTACCCTAAACCTAACCCTAACCCTTAACCTTACCCTAACGCTAACCATAAATCTAGCCCTAACACTTACCCTAACCCTAACCCTAATTCTAACCCTAACCCTAACCCTAACCCCTAACCCTAACCCTAACCCTAACCATAACACTTACCCTTATCCTAACCCTAACTCTAACCCTAACCCTAACCCTAACACTTACCCTTACACTAACCCTAACCCTAACACTTAACCTACCCTTACCCTAACCATAACCCTAACCCTTACCATAACCCTAACCCTAACCCTATCTCTAACCCTTACTCTTACCCTAACACTAACCCTAACCCTAACCCTAACCCTAACCCTTACCCTAACCCTAACCCATAACCCTAACCCTAACACTTACCCTTATCCTAAACCTAATCCTAACCCTAACCCTATCCCTAACACTTACCCTTACCCTAAAACTAAGCCTAACCCTAATCATTACCCTAACCCTAACCTTAACCCCTAATCCTAACCCTTAACCTAACCCTAACCCTAACCCTTACCCTAACCCTAACCCTAACCCTAACACCTAACCCTAACCCAAACACTCACCCTAACCCTAATCCTAACCCAAATCCTTCACCTAACCCTAACCCTAACTGTAACCCTTACCGTTACCCTAACCCTAACCCTTACCTTAACCCCACATCCAAACCTAAACCTAACCCTTACCCTTACCCTAACCCCAAAGCTAACCCTAACCCTAATCCTAAACCTAACCCTATCCCTGACACTTACCCTTACCCTAAAACTAAGCCTAACCCTAATCATTACCCTAACCCTAACCCTAACCCCTAACCATAACCCTAAACCTAACCCTAACTCTAACACTTACCCTTACCCTAGCCCAAACCCAAACCCTAACCCTTAACCTAATCCCACCTCCAAACCTAAACCTAACCCTTCCCCTTACCCTAACGCTAACCCTAAACCTAACCTAACCCTAACCCTAACCCTAATCCTAACCCTAATCCTAATCCTAACCCTAACCCTAACCTAACCCTAACAATTACCCTTACCCTAAACCTAACCCCAAACCTAACCATAACCCTAACCCTAACCCTTACCCTTACACTTACCCTAAACCTAACCCTAACCCTAAACATTACCCTTACCCTAACCCTAAACCTAACCCTAACCCCTAACATAACCCTAACCCTTACCCTTATCATAATCCTAACCTTGACCTTAACACTAACCTCAACACTAACCCTAAACCTAACCCTTACCCTAACCCTAACCCTAACCCTCACCCTACCCTTACAGTAACCCTAACCCTAAACCTAAACCTAACCATAACACTAAACTTAAACCTAACGCTAATCCTAACCCCTACCCTTACCGTAACCCTAACCCTAAACCTAAACCTAACCATAACACTAACCTAACCCTAATGCTACCCCTAACCCTAACCCTTACCCTTACCCTAACCCTAACCCTTACCTTAACGCTAACCCTAAACCTTACCCTAACCCTAACCCTAACCCTTACCCTTACCCTTACCCTAACCCTAACCCTAACCCTAACCCTAACCTTAATCCCAACCCTAACCCTTAACCTAATCCTAACCCTTACCCTTACCCTAATCCTAAGCCTAAACCTAACCCTAACCCTAAACCTAACCCTTACCCTTACCATAATCAAAACCCTAACCTTAACCCTAACCCTAACGCTAATCCCTACCCTTACCGTAAACCTAACCCTAAACCTAAACCTAACCATAACACTAACCCTAACCCTAACGCTAACCCTAACCCTAAACCTTACCCTTACCCTCACCCTAACACTTACCTTAACACTAACCCTTTCCCTTACCCTAACACTATCCCTAACCCTAACCCTTACCCCAACACTAACTCTTACCCTAACCCTAACCCTAACCCTAACCTTAACCCTAACCCTAACCCTAAGCGTAACCCAAACCCTAACCCTTATCCTAACCCTAACACTAACCCTAACCCTAATCCTTACCCTAACCCTAACCCTAACCCTAAACCTTACCCTTTCCCTTACCTTAACCCTAACCCTAACCCTAACCCTATTCCTAACCCTAACCCTTACCCCTACCCTAACCCTAACCATAACCCTAAAACTAACCCTAACCCTAACCCTAACCTTAACCCTAACCCTTACCCTTACCCTAACCCTGAGCCTAACCCTAACCCAAAACCTATCCCTAACCCTAAATCTAACCCTTACACTTACCCTAAACCTAACCCTAACCCTTACCCAAACCCTTACCATTACCTTAACCTTAACCCTCACCCTAACCCTAACATCAAACTTTAACCCTAACCCTAAACCTTACCCTTACCCTAACCATAAACCTAATCCTAACCCTAATCCTAACCCCTAACTGTAACCCTAACCCTTACCCTTACCCAAACTCTAACCCTAACAGATACCCTTACCCTAACCCTAACCCTAACCCTAACCCTAACCCTAACACTAACCATAATCCTAACCCTTACCCTAACCCTAACCCTAACCCTAATACTTACCCTTACCCTAATCCTAACCCTAACCCTAAACCTAACTCTAACCCTAACCCTAACTCTAACCTTACCTTAACCCTACCCTAACCCTAACCTCAAACCTAACACTTACCCTTTCCATAACCCTAACCATAAACCTAACCCTAAACCTAACCCTAAACTTACTCTTACCCTAACCCTAACGTTAATGCTAACCCTAACCCTAACCCTATCCGTAACCCTTACCCTACCCTAAACATAACCCTAATCCTTACCCTAACCCTAGCCCTAACCCTAACCCTTACCCTTTCCATAACCCTAAACCTAACCCTAACCATAAACCTTACTCTTACCCTAACCCTAACCCTTAAACTTACCTTACCCTAACCCTAACCCTAACCTTAACCCTAACACTAACCCTAACGCTAACCCTTACCCTTACCCTAAACCTAACCCTAAACCTAAACCTAACCCTAACCCTAACCCTATCCCTGACCCTAACCCTCACACTTACCCTATGCCTAACCCTAACCTTAATGATAACCCTAACCCTAACCCTAACGCTTACCCTAACACTAACCCTAACCCTAATGCTTGCCCTACCCTAACCCTAACCCTTACCCTAACTCTAACCCTAAACCTAACCCTATCCCTTACCCTTTCCCAAACCTTAAAGCTAACCCTAACCCTAACCCTTACCCTTACCCTAACTCTAACCCTAAACCTAACCCTAACCCTAACCCTAACGCTAATGGTAACTTTAACCATATCCCTAACCCTAACTGTACCCTTACTCTTACCCTAAACCTCACCCTAAACCTAACCCTAACCCTAACCCTAACCCTTACCCTAACCGTAACCCTAAACCTAATCCTAACCCTAACCCTAACCCCTAACGCTAACCCTAACCCTAACCCTAAACCTAAACCTACACTTACCCTAACCCAAACCCTTAACCTTACCATATCCCTAAACCTAACCTTAACCCTAACCCTAACCCAAACCCTAAACCAAACCCTAACCCTAACCCTAACACTTACACTTACCCTAACCCTAACCCTAACTCTAACCCTAACCCTAACCCTAACCCCTGCCCTTACCATAAACCTAAACCTAATCCTAACCCTAACCCTAACTTTAACCCTAACCCTAACCCTAACCCTATCCCTAACCCTTATCCTACCCTAACCATAAACCTAACTCTAACCCTAACCCTAACCATAACCCTAACCTTACCATATCCCTAAACCTAACCCTAACCCTAACCCTATCCATAAACCTAACCCTAACCCTTACCCTTAACCTAATCCTAACCGTAACGCTAACCCTAACCATAAACCTAACCCTAACCCTAACCCTAACCCTTACCCTTACCCTAATCCTAACCCTAACCCTAACCATAACCCTACCCTTAACCCTAACCCCTAATCCTAACCCTACCCTAATCCTAAACCTAACCTTTACCCTTACCCTAAACCTAACCCTAAATATAATGCTAACCCTAACCCTAACCCTAAACGTAATGCTAACCCTAACCCTTACCGTAACCCTAACCCTTACCCTTTCCCTAAGCCTAACCCAATCCTAACCCTTACCTTACCATAACCCTAACCCTAAACCTAACCCTAACCCTAACTCTAACTCTAAACCTAACCCTAACCCTTAACCTTACACTTACCCTAATCCTAACCCTAAACCTAACCCTAAACCTAACCCTAAACCTTCCCCTACCCGAAACCTAACTGTAAACATAACCCCAACCCTAACCCTAACCCTAACCCCTGACCCTAACCCTAACCCTGACCCTAACCCTTACTTTACCCTAACCCTAACCCTAAACTTAATGCTAAACCTAACCCTAACCGTAACCCTTACCCTTACCCTAACCCTAACCCTTAACCTAACCCTAACCCTAACTCTTACGCTACCCCTAACCCTAACCCTAACACTTACCCTAACCCTATCCCTACCCCAAACCCTAAACCTAACCCTAACCCTAACACTAACCAATAAGCCCAACCCTAACCCTAACCCTTACCCTTATCATAACCTCAAAATTAAACCTAACCCTAACCCTAACACTTACCCTTACCCTAACCCTAACCATAACCCTAAACCTAAACCTAATCCTAACCCTAACCCTAAACCTCACCCTTACACTTACCCGAACCCTAACCCTAACCCTAACCCTAACCCTTACCCTTACCCTACCCCTAACCCTAAACCTAACCCTAACCCTAACCCTAACACTAACCGTAACTTTAACCCTATCCCTAACCCTAACCGTAACACTTACCCTTACCCTAAACCTAACCCTAAACCTATCCCCAACCCTAACCCTAACCCTTAACCTAACCCTAACACTAACCCTAACCATACCCCTAAAACCCTAACGCTAACCCTAACCCTAACCCTAAACCTAAACCTAAACCTACCCTTGCCCTAACCCAAACTCTTAACCTTACCATATTCCTAAACCTAACCCTAACCCTAACCCTAACCCTAAACCTAACCCTAACCCTAACACTTACCCTTACCCTAACCCTAAACCTAAACCTAACACTAATCCTAACCCTAACCCATGCCCTTAACATAAACCTAAGCCTAATCCTAACTCTAACCCTAACCTTAACCCTAACCCTAACCCTAACCCTAACCCTTACCCTTATCCTAACCCTAACCCTAAACCTAACTCTAACCCTAACCCTAACCCTAAATCTTACCCTTACCCTAATCCTAACCCTAAACCTAACACTAACCCTAACCCTAACCTTAACCCTAACCCCTAACCCTAACCCTAATCCTAACCCTAAACCTTACCCTTACCCTAAACCTAACCCTAAACTTAATGCTAACCCAAACCCTAACCGTATCCCTTACCCTAACCCTAATCCTAAACCTAACCCTAACCCTAAACTTAATACTAACCCTAACCCTAAACCTAACCCTAAGCCTAACCCTTACCCTTTCCCTAAGCCTAACTCTAAACCTAACCCCACCCTAACCCTTACCCTAACCTCTGACAATAACCCTAACCCTGACCCTAACCCTTACACTTACCCTAACCTAACCCTATCCTTAATGCTAACAGTAACCCTAACCCTAACCGAAACACTTACCCTAAACCTAACCCTAACCCTTACTCTTACCCTAACCCTAACCCTAACCCTAACACTTACCCTAACCCTAACACTTACCCTTACCCTAACCCTAACCCTAACCCTAAAGCTAAACCTAACCCAAACCCTACCCCTAAACCTCACCCTTACCCTTACTCTAACCCTAACCCTAACCCTAACCCTAACACTTACCCTTATCCTAATCTAACATAAACCCTAACCCTTACCCTAACCCTAAAGCTATCCTTAACCCCTAACGCTACTCCTAACCCTAACTCTAATCCTTACCCCTACCTTAACCCTAACCCTAACCCTAACCCTTACCCTAACCCTAACCCTAACCGTTACCATAACCCTAAACCTAAACCTAACTCTAACCCGAAACCTAACCCTTACCCTAACCCTAAACCTTACCCTAACCCTATCTCTAACCCTAACCCAAACCCTAACCTTAACCTTAACACTTACCCTTACCCTAAACCTAACCATAACCTTAACACTAACCCTAACTCTAACACTTACCCTTACCCTACCCCTAACCCTGACCCTAACCCTAACCTTACACTAACCCTAACCCTAACCCCTAACCCTAAACCTAAACGTAACCCTAACCCCTAAACCTAATCCTAAACATAACCCTAACCCTTACCCTTACCGTAACCCTAGCCCTAACCCTAACACCTAACCCTAACCCTAACCCTAACCTTACCCTTATCCTAACCCTAACATTAACCCTAAACCTAACCCTAACACTTACCCTTACCCTAACCTTAACCCTAACCATAACCCAAAACCTAACCCTAACCCTAACCCTAACCCTAACCCTTCCCTTACCCTAACCCTAACCCTAATCCTAACCCTAAAATTATCCTTACCTTTACCCTAAACCTAACCCTAACCCTAACCATTACCATAACCCTGATCCTAACCCTAAACCTAACCCCTAACACTAACCCTAACCCTAAACCTTACCTTCAACCTAACCCTAACCCTAACCATAAACCTAACCCCTAATCCTAATCCTAACCCTAACCCTTACCCTTACCCTAACCCTAACCCCAACCTTAACCCCAACCCTAACACTAACCCTAAACCTAACCCTTACCCTTACCCTAAATCTAACCCTAAACCTAACCCTAACCCTAAACCTAACCTTACCCTTACCCTAACACTAACCCTAACCCTAACATTAACCCTTACACTTTCCCTAACCCTAACCCTTACCCTAACCCTTACCCTAAACCTAACCCTAACCCTAAACCTAAACCTAAACCTTACCCTTACCTTAAACCTCACCCTAACCGTAACCCCTAACCCTAAACCTAAACCTAAACCTTACCCTTACCCTATCCTTAACCCTAACCCTAACCCCTAACCCTAAACATAACCCTAACTCTTACCCTTACCATAACCCTTACCCTAACCCTAACCCTAACCCTAACCCTAGCCCTAACCCTAACCCTAACCTTAACCCTAACCCTTACTCTAACCCTAACCGTAACCTTAACCCCAAACCTAAACCTAACTATAAGCCTTACTCTTACCCTAACCCTAAACCTAACCCTAACCCTAAACCTTACCCTAACCCTAACCCTAACCATTACCCTAACCCTAACCCTAACCCTAACCCCTAACACTAACCCTAACCGAAACCCTAATGTAACCCTTACCCTTACCCTAACCCTAACCCTAAACCTATTCCTTACCCTAACCCTAACACTAACCCTGACCCTTACTCTAACCCTAACCGTAACCTTAACCCCAAAACTAAAGCTAACCCAAACACTTATCCTTACCCTAACCCTTACCCTAACCCCAACCCTAACCCTAACCCTTATCCTAAACCTAACCCTAAACCTAACCATAACCCTTACCCTTATCCTAACCCTAACCCCAAACCTAACCCTAACCCAAACCCTAACCCTAAATTTAACACTTACCCTTACCCTAAACCTAAACCTATCCCTTAGTCTAAATGTAACCCTAACCCTAACCCTTACCCTTACCCTAATCTTAACCCTAACCCTAACGCTAACTCTAAAACTTACCCTTACCCTAACCCTAATCCTGACCCTAACCCTAACCTTACCTTCACCCTAACACTAACCCTAACCCTAACCCCTAACCCTAACCCTAAACGTAACCCTAACCCTTACCCTTAGCGTAACCCTAACCTAAACCCTAACCCAAACCCTAACCCTACCCCTAACCCTAATTCTAACCCTAACCCTAACCCTAACCCTAACCCTAACCTGACTCTTACCCTTACCCTAACCCTAACTGTAAACCTAACTCTAACCCTAATCCTAAGCCTAACCCTTACACTTACCCTAACCCGAAACCTAACCCTAAACCTTACCCTTACCCTAACCCTAACCGTAAACTTAATGGTAACCCTAACCCTAACCCTAACCCTAACCCTAACCCTTAACCTAACCCTCACCCTAACCCTGACCCTTACTCTAACCCTAACCGTAACCTTAACCCCAAACCTAAACCTAACTCTAAGCCTTACTCTTACCCTAACCCTAACCCTAACCCTAACCCTTACCCTAACCCTAACCCTAATCCTAACCATTACCCTAACCCTAACCCTAACCCTAACCCTAACCCATAACACTAACCCTAACCCTAATCTAACCCTTACCCTTACCCAACCCTAACGCTAAACCTATTCCTTACCCTAACCCTAACCCTAACCCTGACCCTTACTCTAACCCTAACCGTAACCTTAACCCCATACCTAACCCTAACCCTAACCCTTACCATTACCCTAACCCTTACCCTAACCCCAACCCTAACCCCAACCCTTACCCTAACCCTAACCCTAAACCAAACCCTAACCCTTACCCTTATCCTAACCCTAACCCCAAACCTAACCCTCACCCAAACCCTAACCCTAAATTTAACACTTACCCTTATCCTAAACCTAACCCTATCCCTTAGTCTAACTGTAAACCTAACCCTAACCCTAACCCTTACCCTTACCCTAAACTTAACCATAACCCTAACCCTAACTCTAACACTTACCCTTACCCTAACCCTAACCCTGACCCTAACCCTAACCTTACCCTAACTCTAACCCTAATCCTAACACTAACACTAACCCAACTCTTACCCTTACCCTAACCCTAACTCTAAACCTAACCCTAACCCTAACCCCTAACCATAACCCTAAACGTAACCCTAACCCTTACCCTTACTGTAACCCTAACCCTAACCCAAACCCTAACCCTACCCCTAACCCTAATCCTAACACTAACACTAACCCAACTCTTACCCTTACCCTAACCCTAACTCTAAACCTAACTCTAACCCTAAACCTAAACCTAACGCTAAACCTTACCCTTACCCTAACCCTAACCCTAAACTTAATGCTAACCCTAACCCTAAGCCTAACCCTAACCCTAATCCTTACCCTAACCCTAACCCTAACCCTCACCGTTACACTTACCCTAACATTAACCCTAACCCTAACCCTTACCCTTACTCTAACCCTAACTCTAAACTTAATGCTAACCCTAATCCTTACCCTAACCCTAACCCTAACTCTAAGCCGAACCCTTACCCTTTCCCTAACCCTAACCCTAACCCTAACCCTAACTTACTCCTACCGTAACCCTAAACCTAACCCTAACTTTAACCCTAACCCTAACCTAACCCTTACCCTTACCCTAACCCTAACCCTTACCCTATCCCTAACCCTAAACCTAAAACTAACCCTAACCTAAAACTTACACTTATCAGAACCCTAACCCTAACCCTAAACCTTACCCTTACCCTAACCCTAACCCTAACCTTTATCCTAACTTTAAACCTTACCCTAACCCTAACCCTAACCCTAACCCTAACCGTAAAACTTACCCTTATCCTAACCCTAACTCTAACCCCAACCCGAACCCTAAACCTTACCCTTCCCTAACCCTAACCCTAATCCTAAGTTTAACCCCAACCCTAAACCTAACCGTAATCCTAACCCTTACCCTTTCCCTAATCCTAACCCTAACCTAACCCTAACCCTAAATCTAACCCTAACCTTAATGCTAACCCTAACCCTAATCCTAAACCTAACCCTTACCCTAACCATAACCTTAACCCCATGCCTTACCCTTTCCCTACCCCTAACCCTAACCCTAACCCTAACACTAACCCTAACCCTAACTCTAACCCCTACCCTTAGCGTAACCCTAACCCTAAACCTAAACCTAACCATAACACTAACCCTAACCCTAACGCTAACCCTAACACTAACCCTTACCCTTACCCAAACCCTAACCCTTGCCTTAACGCTAACCCTAACCCTAACCCTAACCCTATCCCTAACCCTAAACTTAACCCTAAGTCTAACCCTAACCGTAAACATAACCTTAATGCTTACCCTAAACCTAACCCTTACCCCAACCCTAACCTAACCCTAACCATTACGCTTACCCTAACCCCTAACCCTAACCCTAACCCTAACCCTTACCGTTACCCTAACCCTAACCCTAACCCTAACCCTAAGCCTAACCCTAACACTTACCCTTACCCTAACCCTAACCCTAACCCTAACCCTAACCCTTACCCTTACCCTAACCCTAACCCTAACCCTAACACTTACCCTTACTCTAACCCTAACCCTAACCCTAACCCTTAACCTAACCCTAACCCTAAACCTAAGCCTAGGCCTAACCCCAACCTTTACCTTCACCCTAACCCTAACCCTAACCCTAACACTTACCCTTACCCTAACCCTAACCATGACCCTAACCCTAACCTTACCGCAACCCTAACCCTAACCCCTAACCTGTAACCCTAACCCTAACCCTAACCTTAACCATAAACCTAAACCTTACCCTTACCCTAATCCTAAACCTAAACCTAAACCTTACCCTTACCGTAACCCTATCCCCTAAACGTAAGCCTAACCCTAACTCTAAACCTTACTCTTACCCTAACCCTAACTCTAACCCTAACCCTTACCCAACCCTAACCCTAACCCTAACCCATAACCCTAACATTAACCCTAACCCTTACCCTTATCCTAAACATAATCCTAACCCTAACCCTATCCCTAACACTTACCCTTACCCTAAAACTAAGACTACCCTAATCATTACCCTAACCCTAACCCTAAGACTAACCCTAACCCTTACCCTAACCCTAACCCTAACTCTAACCCTTTCCGTTACCCTAACCCTAACCCTTACCTTAACCCCACCTCCAAACCTAAACCTAACCCTTACCCTTACCTTAACCCTAACCCTAACCCTTACCTTTACCCTAACCCTAACCCTAAACCAAACCCTAATACTTACCCTTACCCTAACCCTAACCCTGACCCTAACCCTAACCTTACCCTAACCGTAACCTTAACCCCTAAACCTAACCCTAACCCTTATCTTTACCCGAAGCCTAACCCTAACACTAACCCATAACCCTAACCCTAACCCTAACCCTTACCCTTACCCTAAACCTATCCCTAACCTTAACCCTAAACCCTACCCTAACCCTAACACTAACCCTAACCCGAACCCTAACCCTAACCCTACCGCTAAACATAATCCTAACCCTTACCCTAATCGTAACCCTAATCCTTACCCTACCCCTAACTCTAACCCTAACCTTACCCTTTCCCTTACCCTAACCACGACCCTAACCCTAACCCTATCCCTAACCCTAACCCTTACCCGTACCCTAACCCTAACCCTCACCCTAACTTTAACCCTAACCCTCACCCTAAACCTAACCCTTATCCTTACCCTATTCTAACCCTAAACCTAACCGTAACCCTAATCCTAACCCAACCCTTACCCTTACCCTAAAACTAACCCTAAACCTAACCCTAACCCTAACTCTAAACCTAACCCTAAACCTAACCCTAACCCTTACCCTAACCCTAACCTTAACCTAACCATAACCCTAAACCTAAACATCACCGTTACACTTACCCTAACTCTAACCCTAACGCTTACCCTAACCCTAACTCTACACCTAACTCTAACCCTAACCCTAAGCCTAACCCTAAACCTCACCCTAACCCTAAACCTAACCCTAAACCTTACCCTTACCCTAACCCTAACCCTAAACTTAATGCTAACCCTAACCCTAACCCTAACCCTAATCCTTACCCTAAACCTAACCCTACCTCTAAGCCGAACCCTTACCCTTTCCCTAAACCTAACCCTAACACTAACCCTAACTTACCCCTACCGTAACCCTAACCCTAACCCTAACCCTAACCCTAACCCTAACCCTTACCCTTACCCTAAACCTAACCCTTACCCTATCCCTAACCCTAAACCTAAAACTAACCCTAACCTAAACCTTACAGTAATCAGAACCCTAACCCTAACCCTAAACCTTACCCTTACCCTAACTCTAACCCTAACCTTTATCCTAACCTTAACCCTAACCCTAACCCTAACCCTAACCCCTAACCCTAACCATAACACTTACCCTTATCCTAACCCTAACTCTAACCCCAACCCGAACCCTAACCCTAAACCTTACCCTTCCCTAACCCTAACCCTAATCCTAAGTTTAACCCCAACCCTAAACCTAACCGTAATCCTAACCCTTACCCTTTCCCTAATCCTAACCCTAACCTAACCCTAACCCTAAATCTAACCCTAACCTTAATGCTAACCCTAACCCTAATCCTAAACCTAACCCTTACCCTAACCATAACCTTAACCCCATGCCTTACCCTTTCCCTACCCCTAACCCTAACCCTAACCCTAACACTAACCCTAACCCTAACTCTAACCCCTACCCTTAGCGTAACCCTAAACCTAAACCTAAACCTAACCATAACACTAACCCTAACCCTAACGCTAACCCTAACACTAACCCTTACCCTTACCCAAACCCTAACCCTTGCATTAACGCTAACCCTAACCCTAACCCTAACCCTAAACTTAACCCTAAGCCTAACCCTAACCGTAAACATAACCTTAATGCTTACCCTAACCGCAACCCTAAACCTAACCCTTACCCCAACCCTAACGTAACCCTAACCATTACGCTTACCCTAACCCCTAACCCTAACCCTAACCCTAACCCTTACCGTTACCCTAACCCTAAGCCTAACCCTAACACTTACCCTTACCCTAACCCTAACCCTAACCCTAACCCTAAACCTAACCCTAACCCTAACCCTAACCCTTACCCTTACACTAACCGTAACCCTAACCCTACCACTTACCCTTACTCTAACCCTAACCCTAACCCTAACCCTAACCCTTAACCTAACCCTAACCCTAAACCTAAGCCTAGGCCTAACCCCAACCCTTACCTTCACCCTAACCCTAACCCTAACCCTAACACTTACCCTTACCCTAACCCTAACCATGACCCTAACCCTAACCTTACGGCAACCCTAACCCTAACACCTAACCCTAACCCTAACCCTTACACTTACCCTAACCCTAACCCTAACCCTAACCTGTAACCCTAACCCTAACCCTTTCCATTACCCTAACCCTATCCCTAACTCTAAACCTTACCCTTACCTAACCCTATCCCTAAACCTAACCCTAACCCTTATCCTAACCCTAACACTAACCCTAACCCTAATCCTTACCCTAATCCTAACCCTAACCCTAACCCTTAAACTTTCCCTTACCCTAACCCTAACCCTAACCCTAAACCTATTCCTAACCCGAACCCTTACCCCTACCCTAACCCTAACCCTAACCTTAACCCTAACCATAACCCTAAACCTAACCCTTAACCTTACCCTATCCCTAAACCTAACCGTAACCCTAACCCTAACCCAACCCTTACCCTTACCCTAACCCTAACCCTAACCCTAACCCTTACCCTAACCCTAACCTTAACCTAACCCTAAACCTAACCCTAACCCTCACCGTTACACTTACCCTAACACTAACCCTAAACCTAACCCTTACCCTTACCCTAACCCTAACTCTAAACCTAACTCTAACCGTAACCATAAACCTAAACCTTACCCTTACCCTAATCCTAAACCTAAACCTAAACCTTACCCTTACCCTAACCCTATCCCCTAAACGTAAGCCTAACCCTAACTCTAAACCTTACTCTTACCCTAACCCTAACTCTAACCCTAACCCTTACCCAACCCTAACCCTAACCCTAACCCATAACCCTAACACTAACCCTAACCCTTACCCTTATCCTAAACATAATCCTAACCCTAACCCTATCCCTAACACTTACCCTTACCCTAAAACTAAGACTACCCTAATCATTACCCTAACCCTAACCCTAAGACTAACCCTAACCCTTACCCTAACCCTAACCCTAACTCTAACCCTTTCCGTTACCCTAACCCTAACCCTTACCTTAACCCCACCTCCAAACCTAAACCTAACCCTTACCCTTACCCTAACCCTAACCCTAACCCTAATCCCTAACGCTAAACCTAACATTAACCCTTACCCTTATCCTAACCCTAATCCTAACCCTAACCCTATCCCTGACACTTATCCTTACCCTAAAACTAAGCCTAACCCTAATGATTACACTAACCCTAACCCTAACCCCTAACCGTAACCCTAACCCTAACTCTAACACTTACCCTTACCCTAACCCAAACCCTAACCCTAACCCTAACCCTCAACCTAACCCTAACACTAATCCTTACCCTAACCCTAACCCTAACACCTAACCCAAACCCTAACACTCACCCTAACCCTAACCCTAACCCTAACCCTAAACCTTACCCTAACTCTAACCCTAACTCTAACACTTACGTTACCCTAACCCTAACCCTTACCTTAACCCCACCTCCAAATCTGAACCTAACCGTTACCCTTACCCTAACGCTAACCCTAAACCTAAACCTAAACCTAACCCTAACCCTAACCCTAATCCTAACCCTAATCCTAACCCTAATACTAACCCTAACCCTAACCTAACCCTAACAATTACCCTTACCCTAAACCTAACCCCAAACTTAACCTTAACCCTAACCTTAACCCTTACCCTTACCCTTACCCTAAACCTAACCCTAACCCTAAACATTACCCTTACCCTAACCATAAACCTAACCCTAACCCTAACCCCTAAGCCTAAACCTAACCCTAAACCTTACCATAATCCTAACACTAACCTTAACCCTAACCTTAACACTAACCCTAAACCTAAACCTTACCCTAACCCAAACCCTAACCTAACCCTCACCCCTACCATTACCGTAACCCTAACCCTAAACCTAAACCTAACCCTAACACTAACCCTAACCCTAACGCTAACCCTAACCCTAACCCTTACCCTTACCCTAACCCTAATCCTTACCTTAAAACTAACCCTAAACCTTACCCTAACCCTAACCCTAACCCTTACCCTTACCCTTATCCTTACCCTAACCCTAACCCTAACCCTAACCTTTACCCCAACCCTAACCCTAACCCTTACCCTTACCCTATCCCTAACCCTAACCCTAAGCCTAAGCCTAACCCTAACCTTTTCCTTCACCCTAACCCTAACCCTAACCCTAACCCAACACTTACCCTTACCCTAACCTTAACCCTGACCCTAACCCTAACCTTACCTCAACCCTAACCCTAACCCCTAACCCTATCCCTTACCATTACCCTTACCCTAACCCTAACCCGAACCTGTAACCCTAACCCTAACCCTAACCATTTCCCTTACCCTCACCCTATCCCTAAACCTAACCCTAACCCTTATCCTAACACTAACACTAACCCGAACCCTAATCCTTACCCTAACCCTAACCCTAACCCTAATCCTTACCATTACCCCTACCCTAAACCTAACCCTAACCCTAAACATTACCCTTACCCTAACCCTAAACGTAACCCTAACCCTAACACCTAACCCTATCCCTAACCCTTACCCTTACCATAATCCTAACCCTAAACTTAACCCTAACCCTAACCCTAACCCTAAACCTAACCCTTACCCTAACACTAACCCTAACCTTAACTCTAACCCCTACCCTTACCGTAACCCTAACCCTAAACCTAAACCTAAACATAACACTAACCCTAACCCTAACGCTAACCCTAACACTAACCCTTACATTTACCCAAACCCTAACCCTTGCCTTAACGCTAACCCTAAACCTTACCCTAACCCTGACCCTAACCCTAACCTTAACCTTAATCCCAACCCTAACCCTAACCGTAATCCTAATCCTTACCCTTAACCTAATCCTAACCCTAAACTTAACCCTAAGCCTAACCCTAACCGTAAACGTAACCTTAATACTTACCCTAACCCTAACCCTAAACCTAACCCTTACCCCAACCCTAACCTAACCCTAACCATTACACTTACCCTAACCCCTAACCCTAACCCTAACCCTTACCCTTACCCTAACCCTAACCCTAACCCTAACCCTAAGCCTAACCCTAACACTTACCCTTACCCTAACCCTAACCCTAACCCTAACCCTAACCCTAACCCTAACCCTAACCCTTACCCTTACCCTAACCCTAACCCTAACCCTAACACTTACTCTTAATCTAACCCTAACCCTAACCCTAACCCTTAACCTAACCCTAAACCTAAACCTAAGCCTACGCCTAACCCCAACCCTTACCTTCACCCTAACCCTAACCCTAACCCTAACACTTACCTTACCCTAACCCTAACCATGACCCTAACCCTAACCTTACCGCAACCCTAACCCTAACCCCTAACCCTAACCCTAACCCTTACCCTTACCCTAACCCTAACCCTAACCCTAACCTGTAACCCTAACCCTAACCCTAACCCTTTCCATTACCCTAACCCTATCCCTAACCCTAACCCTTACCCTTACCTAACCCTATCCCTAAACCTAACCCTAACCCTTATCCTAACCCTAACACTAACCCTAACCCTAATCCTTACCCTAATCCTAACCCTAACCCTAACCCTTACCCTTTCCCTTACCCTAACCATAACCCTAACCCTAAACCTATCCCTAACCCTAACCCTAACCCTTACCCCTACCCTAACCCTAACCCTAACCCTAACCTTAACCCTAACCATAACCGTAAACCTAACCATTAATCTTACCCTAACCCTAAACCTAACCTTAACCCTAACCCTAACCCAACCCTTACCCTTACCCTAACCCTAACCCCAACCCTTACCCTAACCCTAACCTTAACCTAACCCTAAACCTAACCCTAACCCTCACCTTTACACTTGCCTTAACACTAACCCTAAACTTAACCCTTACCCTTACCCTAACCCTAACTCTAAACCTAACTCTAACCTTAACCCTAAACATAACCCTTACCCTTACCCTAATCCTAAACCTAAACCTAAACCTTACCCTTACCCTAACCCTAACCCTAAACTTAATGCTAATCCTAACCCTAACCCTAACCCTAACCCTAAGCCGAACCCTTACCCTTTCCCTAACCCTAACGATAACCCTAACCCTAACTTACCCCAACTCTAACCCTAACCCTAACTTTAACCCTAAAACTAACCCTAACCCTAACCCTTACCCTAACCGTAACCCTTACCCTAACCCTAGCCCTAAACCTAACACTAACACTAACCTATACTTTACAATAATCAGAACCCTAAACTTATCCCTAAACCTTACCCTTACCCTAACCCTAACCCTAACCCTTATCCTAAACTTAACCCTAACCCTAACCCCTAACCCTAACCCTAACCCTAACCTTAATGCTAACTCTAAACCTAACCCTAAACCTAACCCTTACTCTAACCCTAACTCTAACCCTAATCCTTACCCTAAATGTAACCTTAACCCTAAACCTTACCCTTACCCTAACCCTAACCCTAAACATAATGCTAACCCTAATCCTAACCCGAACCCTAACCCTTAACCTAACCCTTTCCCTAACCCGAATCATTACCCTAAACCTAACTCTAAACCTAATCCTTACCCTAACCCTTACCCTTTCCCTAACCCTAATCCTAACCCTAACCCTAACCAAACCCTAACCCCTAACCCTAACCCTTACACTTACACTAACCCTACCCCTAACCCTAACCCTAAAACTTACCTTATCATTAACCTTTACCCTAACCCTAAACCTAACCCTATCCCTAAATCTTACCCTGATATTAACCCTAACCCTAACTCTAAACCTAACGCTAACCCTAACCCTAACACTTACCCTAACCCTAACCCTAACCCTTAACCTAGCCCTAACCCTAACCCTAACCACTAACCCTAATGCTTACCCTAACACTAACCCTAAAACTAATCCTTACCCTAACCCTTACCCTAACCCTAACCTTAACACTAACTATAAACCAAACCCTAACCCTTACCCTAACCCTAACCCTAAACCTAACCATAACCATTAATCTTACCCTAACCCTAATCCTAAAACTAACCCTAACCCTTACCATTACACTAACACTAACCCTAAACCTAACCCTAACAATAACCCTATCCCCTAACCCTAAACCTAAACCTAACCCTAACCCCTAACCCTAACCCTAAACCTTACCCTTATCCTAACACTAATCCTAACCCTTACCCTAACCCTATCACTTACCCTTAACCTAACACTAACCCTAACCCTAACTCTAAAACTTACTCTTACCCTAACCCTAAACCTAACCCTAACCCTTACCCTTACCCTAACCCTTACCCTAAACCTAATCCTAACCCTAACCCTAACACCTAAACCTAACCCTAACCCTCACCATAAGCCTAACTCTAAACCTAACCCTTAACCTAACCCTAACCCTAACTCTT
The DNA here is from genome assembly GCA_024803745.1 of Megascapheus bottae. Lineage (NCBI taxonomy): Eukaryota > Metazoa > Chordata > Mammalia > Rodentia > Geomyidae > Megascapheus > Megascapheus bottae. The sequence goes on along the minus strand of JANJXV010000047.1, from coordinate 2,956,551 downwards.
ACCTTACCCTAACCCTAAACCTTAACTTAACCCGAACTCTAAACCTAACTCTAACCCTTACCCTTACCCTAACCCTAACCCTAACACCTAACCCTAACCGTAACCCTAACCCCAACATTACCCTTACCCTAACCCTATACCTAACCCTAACCCTAACTCTTACCCTCACGCTAACCCTAAGCCCAAACCTAACCCTAACCCTAACACTAACCCTATCCCTTATCCTTACCCTAACCCTAAACCTAACCCTAACCCTAATCCTAAACATTACCCTTAACCTTACCCTAAACCTAACCCTAACCCTAACCCCTAACCCTAACTCAAACACTAATCCTTCCGCTTACACAAACCCTAACCCTAAACCTAGCCCTAACACTTACCCTAACCCTAACCATAACCCTAAACCTAACACTAACACTAACCCTAACCCTAAATCTTACCCTTACCCTAAACCTAACCCTAACCCTTACCCTAAACCTAACCCTAAACCTTTCCCTTGACTTAAACCTAATCCTAACCCTAACTCTAACCCCTAACCCTAATCCTAACCCTAAATCTAAACCTTACCCTAACCCTTACCCGTTCCCTAACCCTAACCCTAAACCTAACTCTAACCCTAACCCTAAGCCTAAACCTTACCCTTACCCTAACCCTAAACCTAACCCTAACTCTTAACCTTACCCTAACCTTAACCCTAACCCTTACATTTAGCCTAACCGTAATCCTAACCCTTACCCTTACCCTTACCCTAACCCTAAACCTAACCCTAAACCTTACCCTTACACTAACCCTAACCCTAACCCTAACCCTTACCCTTACCCTAATCCTAAACCTGACCCTAAACCTTACCCTTACCCTAATCCTAAACCTAACCCTTACCCTTACATTTACCCTAACTGTAATCCTAACCATTACCCTTACCCTTACCCTAACCCTAAACCTAACCCTAAACCTTATCCTTACCCAAACCCTAACCCTAAACCTTACCCTTTCCCTAACCCTAACCCTAACCCTAACCCTTACCATTACCTTAACCCTAACCCTAACCCTAACTTTAACCCCAACCTTGAACCTAACCGTAATCCTAACCCTTACTCTTTCCCTAATACTAACCCTAACCTAACCCTAACCCTAAAACTAACTCTAACACTAACCTTAATGCTAACCCTAACCCTAACCCTAAACCTAACCTTACCCTAACCATAACCTTAACCCCAAAGCTTACCCTTACCTAACCCTAACCCTATCCCTAACACTAACCCTAACCCTAATCCTAAACTTCAACCTTACCCTTAACCTAACCCTACCCTAAACCTAACCCTAACCATTACCCTAACCCTAACCCCTAACCCTGACCCTAACCCTAATCCTTACCCTTACCTTAAACCTAACCCTAACCCTAAGCCTAACCCTAACACTTACCCTTACCCTAACCCGAACCTAACCCAAAACCTAACCCTAACCCTAACCCTAACCGTTACGCTTACCCTAAACCTAACCCTAACCCTAACCCTAACACTTACCCTTACCCTAACCCTAACCCTAACCCTAACCCTTAACCTAACCCTGACCCTAACCCTAACCCTAACCCTTACCTTTACCCTAACCCTAACCGTAAACCTAACACTAACACTTACCCAAAACCTAACCCTAACCCTAACCCTAACCGTTACGCTTACCCTAAACCTAACCCTAACCCTAACCCTAACACTTACCCTAACCCTAACCCTGACTCTAACACTAACCTTACCCTAACCCTAACACTAACTCCTAAACCTAACCCTAACCCTGACTCTAACCCTAAACTTAACCCTAACCCGTAACCCTAACTCTAACCTTAACCCTTACCCTTACCTTGAACCTATCCCTAACCCTAACCGTTACCCTTACCCTAACCCTAACACTAACCCTAACCCGAACCCTGACCCTAATCCTAACCCTTACCCTAACCCTAACCCTAATCCTTACCCTAACCCTAAACCTAACCCTAACCCTTACCCTTTCCCTTACCCTAACCCTAACCCTAACCCTATTCCTAACCCTAACCCTTACCCCTACCCAAACCCTAACCCTAACCTTAACCCTAATCCTGACCCTAAACCTAACCCTTACACTTACCCTAAAACTAACCCTAAAAGTAACAGTAACACTAACCCTAACCCAACCCTTACCCTTACCCTAAACCTAACCCTAAAGCTAACCATAACCCTAACTCTAAACCTAAACCTAACCCTAACCCTAACCCTCACCGTTACACTTACCCTAACACTAAGCCTAAACCTAAACCTTACCCTTACCCTAAACCTAACCCTAAACTTAATGCTAACCCTAACCCTAACCGTAAAACTAACTCTTACACTAACCCTAACCCTAATCTTTACCCTAATCGTAACCCTAAACCTAACCCTAAGCCGAACCCTTAACCTTTCCCTAACCCTAACCCTAACCCTAACCCTAACCCTAACCCTAACTTACCCCAACTGTAACCCTAACCCTAAACCTTACACTTACCCTAACCCTAAACCTAAACTTAATGCTAACCCTACCCCTAACCCGAACCCTAACCCTTACCCTAACCCTAACACAAACCCTAATCATTACCCTAACCCTAACTCTAAATCTAACGCTTACACTAACACTTACGCTTTCCCTAACCCTAATCCTAACCCTAATCCTAACCAAACCCTAAACCCTAACCCTAACCCTTACACTTACACTAACCCTACCCCTACCCCTAACCCTAACCCTAACACTTACCTTAACCCTAACTTTTACCCTAACCCTAAACCTAACCCTAACCCTAACCCTAAACCTTACCCTTACACTAACCCTAACCCTAACTCTAAACCTAACGCTAACCCTAACCCTAACACTTACCCTAACCCTAACCCTAACCCTTAAACTAACCCTAAGACTAACCACTAAGTCTAACGCTTACCCTAAACCTAACCCTAACACTAATCCTTACCCTAAACATTACCCTTACCCTAACCCTAAAACAAACCCTACCCTAACCCTAACCCTAACCCTTACCTTACCCTAACACTAACCCTAAAGTTAACCCTAACAATAACCCTAACCCCTAACCCTAAACCTAACCCTAACACTAACACTTACCATTATCCTAACCCTAACCCTAACCCTAAACCTAATACTTACCCTTGCCCAAACCCTAACCTAACCCTAACCCTAACACTTACCCTTACCCTAACCCTAACCGTAACACTTACCCTAACCCTAACAGTAACCCCTTACCCTAACCCTAACCCTAACTCTAACTCTAACCCTTACCCTTACCCTAACCCTAACCCAAAGCCTACCCTCACCCTAACCCTAACCCTAACCCTAACCCCTAATCCTAACCCTAAACCTAACCCTAAAACTTACCGTTATCCTAACCCTATTCCTAAACCTTACCCTAACCTTATCACTTACTCTTACACTTACCCTAACCCTAACCCTTACCCTAAACCTAACTCTAAAACTTACTCTTACCCTAACCCTAACCCTAACCCTAATTCTAACCCTAACCCTAACACCTAACCCTAACCCTAACCCTCACCCTAACCCTAAGCCTCAACCTAACCCTAAATCTAACACTTACACTTACTCTAACCCTAACCCATAACCTAACCCTAACACTAACCCTTACACTTACCCTTACCCTAACCCTAACCCTACCACTTACCCTTACCCTAACACTAACCCTAACCCTAACCCTTAACCTAACCCTAACCCTAACCCTAATCCTTACCTTTACCCTAACCCCAACCCTAAACCTAACCCTAACACTTACCCTTACCCTAACCCTAAACCTGACCCTAACACTAACCTTACCCTAACCCTAACCTTAACCCCTTAACCTAACCCTAAACCTAAACCTAACACTAAACCTTACCCTTACTCTAACCCTAACCCTAAACTTAATGCTAACCCTAAGCCTAACCCTAACCCTAACCCTAACCCTAATCCTTGCCCTTTACCCTAACCTAACCCTTACCCTAACCCTCACCGTTACACTTACCCTAACACTAACCGTAACCCTAACCCTTACCCTTACCCTAACCCTAACTCTAAACGTAACTCTAACCCTAACCCTAAGCCTAACCCTTACCCTTACCCTAACCCTAAACCTAACCCTAAACCTTACCCTTACCCTAACCCTAACCCTAAACTTAATGCTAACCCTAACCCTAACCCTAACCCTAAACCTAACCCTAATCCTAAGCCGAACCCTTACCCTTTCCCTAACCCTAACCCTAACCCTAACCCTAACTTACCCCTACCGTAACCCTAACACTTACCCTATCCCTAACACTAAACCTAAAAATAACGTAACCTAAACCTTACACTAATCAGAACCCTAACCCTAACCCTAAACCTTACCCTTACCCTAACCCTAAACCTAACCTTCATCCTAACTTTAACCCTAACCCTAACCCTAACCCTAACCCCTAACCCTAACCCTAACCTAACCTTAATGCTAAGCCTAAACCTAAACCTAAACCTAACCCTTACCCTAACCCTAACTCTAACCCTAATCCTTACCCTAACCCTAAACTTAACCCTAAGTCTTACCCTTATCCTAACCCTAACCCTAAACTTAATGCTAACCCTAACCCTAACCCTAACCCTAACCCTTACCCTAACCCTAACCCTAACCCTAATCCTTACCCTAACCCTAACTCTAAACCTAACCCTTACCCTAACCCTTTCCCTTTCCCTAACCCTAATCCTTACTCTAACCCTAACCCTGATCCTAACCCTTACCCTAACCCTTACCCTTTCCCTAACCCTAAACTTAACCCTGACCCCAACCCACACCCTAACGCTAACCCTAACCCCAACCCTAACCCTTACTCTTACATTAACCCTAACCCTAACCCTAAACCTAACACTTACCCTAACGCTAAACCTAACCCTTAACCTAACCCTAACCCTAACTCTAACCCTAACCATAATCCTAAACCTTACCGTTACACTAACCCTAACTCTAACCCTTAACCTAACCCTAACCCGTAACCCTAACTCTTACCCGAACCCTAACCCTAACACTATCCCTTACCCTAAGCCTTACCCTAACCCTAACCCTAACATTAACTCTTAACCTAACCCTAAACATTACCCTCAACCTAACCCTAAACCTAACCCTAACCCTTAAACTTACCCTAACCCAAACCTTAAATCTAGCCCTAACACTTACCCTAACCCTAACCCTAATTCTAACCCTAACCCTAACCCTTACACCTAACCCTAACCCTAACCCTAACCATAACACTTACCCTTATCCTAACCATAACTCTAACAATAACCCTAACCCTAACACTTACCCTTACGCTAACCCTAACCCTAACACTTACCCTACTCTTACCCTAACCGTAACCCTAACCCTAACCTTAACACCTAAACCTAACCCTAACCCTAACTCTAACCCTTACTCTTACCCTAACCATAACCCTAACCCTAACCCTTACCCTAACCCTAACCCTAACCCTAACCCATAACCCTAACCCTAACCCTAACATTACCCTTATCCTAAACCTAATCCTAACCCTAACCCTATCCCTAACACTTACGCTTACCCTAAAACTAAGCCTAACCCTAATCATTACCGTAACCCTAACCCTAACACCTAACCCATACTCTAACGCTCACCCTAACACTTACACTTACCATAACCCTAACCCTATACCTAACCCTTAACCTAACACTAACCCTAACCCTTACCCTAACCCTAACCCTAACCCTAATCCTTACCCTAACCCTAACCCTAACTCTAACCTTTACCATTACCCTAACCCTAACCCTTATCTTAACCCCACGTCCAAACCTAAACCTAACCCTTACCCTTACCCTAACCCTAACCGTATCCCTGACACTTACCCTTACCCTAAAACTAAGCCTAACCCTAATCATTACCCTAACCCTAACCCTAACCCCTAACCCTAAACCTAAACCTAACCCTAACTGTAACACTTACCCTTACCCTAGCACAAACACTAACCCTAACCCTTAACCTAACCCCACCTCCAAACCTAAACCTAAGCCTTACCCTTACTCTAACGCTAACCTTAAACCTAACCCTAACTCTAACCCTAATCCTAACCCTAATCTTAACCCTAACACTAACCGAAACCTAATAATTACCCTTACCCTAAACCTAACCCCAAACCTAACCCTAACCCTAACCCTAATCCTTACCCTTACCCTTACCCTAAAACTAACCCTAATCCTAAACATTACCCTTACCACAAACCTAAACCTAACCATAACCCTAACCCCTAACCCTAACCCTAACACTTACCCTTACCATAATCCTAACCCTAACCTTAACCCTAAGCTAAACACTAACCCTAAACCTAACCCTTACCCTTACCCTAACACTAACCCTAACCCTAAACCTCACCCCTACCCTTACCGTAACCCTAACCCTAAACCTAAACCTAATACTAACACTAACCCTAAACCTAACGCTAACCCTAACCCTAACCCTTACCCTTACCCTAACCCTAACCCTTACCTTACCGCTAACCCTAAACCTTAACCTCACCCTAACCCTAACCCTAACCCTAACCCTTACCCTTACCCTTACCCTTACCCTAACCCTAATCCTAACCCTAACCTTAACCACAACCCTAACCCTAAACGTAATCGTAACCCTTACCCTTACCCTAATCCTAACCCTAAACCTAAACCTAAGCCTAACCCTAACCCTAAACATAACCTTAATGCTAACCCTAACTCTAACCCTAACCCTAACCCTTACCCCAACCCTAACCTAACCCTAACAATTACCCTTACCCTAACCCATAACCCTAACCCTAACCCTAACAATTACCCTTACCATAATCCTAACCCGAACCTTAACCCTAACCTCAACACTAACCCTAAACCTAACAATCACCCCTACCCTTACCGTAACCCTAACTTTAACCCTAAACCTAATACTAACACTAACCCTAAACCTAACGCTAACCCTAACCCTAACCCTTACCCTTACCCTAACCCTAACCCTTACCTTACCGCTAAACCTAAACCTTACCCTCACCCTAACCCTAACCCTAACCCTAACCCTAACCCTTACCCTTACCCTTACCCTAACCCAAATCCTAACCCTAACCTTAACCACAAACCTAACCCTAACCGTAATCGTAACCCTTACCCTTACCCTAATCCTAACCCTAAACCTAACCCTAAGCCTAACCCTAACCCTAAACATAACCTTAATGCTAACCCTAACCCTAACCATAACCCTAACCTTACCTCAACCCTAACCTAACCCTAACAATTACCCTTACCCGAACCCCTAACCCTAACCCTAACACTAACCCTTACCGTTACCCTAACCCTAACCCTAACCCTAAGCCTAACCCTAACACTTACCCTTACCCTAACCCTAACCCTAACCCTAACCCTAAACCTAACTCTAACCTTCACCCTAACCCTTACCCTTACCCTAACCCTAAACCTAACCCTTACCCCAACCCTAACCTAACCCTAACAATTACCCTTACCCGAACCCCTAACCCTAACCCTAACACTAACCCTTACCTTTACCCTAACCCTAACCCTAACCCTAACCCTAAGCCTAACCCTAACACTTACCCTTACCCTAACCCTAACCCTAACCCTAACCCTAAACCTAACCCTAACCTTCAACCTAACCCTTACCCTTACCCTAACCCTAACCCTAACCCTAAGCCTAAGCGTTAACCTAACCCTTACCTTCACCCTAACCCAAACCTAACCCTAACCCTAACACTTACCCTTAACCTAACCCTAAACCTGACCCTAAACCTAACCTTACCCCAACCCTAACCCTAACCCCTAACCAAAACCCTAACACTTACCCTTAACCTAACCCTAAACCTGACCCTAAACCTAACCTTACCCCAACCCTAACCCTAACCCCTAACCCAAACCCTAACCCTTACCCTTCCCCTAACCCTAAAACTAACCCTAACCTGTAACCCTAACCCTAACCCTAACCCTAACTCTTATCCTAACCCTAACACTAACTTTAACACTAAACCTTACCCTAACCCTATCCCTAACCCTAACCGTAACTCTTATCCTAACCCTAACACTAACATTAACGCTAAACCTTACCCTAACACTAACCCTAACCCTAACCCTTACCCTTACCCTTACCCTAAACCTAACCCTAACCCTAAACATTACCCTTACCCTAACCCTAAACTTAACCCTAACCCTAACCCCTAACCCTAAGCCTAACCCTTACCCTTACCATAATCCTAACCCTAACCTTAACGCTACCCCTAAACCTAACCCTAAACCTAACCCTAACCCTTACCCTTACTGTAACCCTAACCGTAAACCTAAACCTAACCATAACACTAACCCTAACCCTAACGCTAACCCTAACCCTTACCCTTACCCTAACCCTAACCCTTACCTTCACGCTAACCCTAAACCTTACCCTAACCCTAACCCTAACCCTAACCCTTACCCTTACCCTTACCCTAACCCTAACCTTAATCCCAACCCTAACCCTAAACGTAATCCTAACCCTTACCCTTACCCCAATCCTAACCCTAAACCTAACCCTAACACTAAACCTAACCCTAACCCTTACCCTTACCTTAATCCTAACCCTAACCCTAACCTTAACCCTAACCCTAACCTTAACCCTAACCCTAACCCCTACCCTTACCGTAACCCTAAACCTAAACCTAATCCTAACCATAAAACTAACCCTAACCCTAACGCTAACCCTAACCCTAACCCTTACCCTTACCCTAACCCTATCCAAAACCCAAACCTAACCCTTATCCTAACCCTAACACTAACCCTAACCTAATCCTTACCCTAACCCTAACCCTAACCCTAAACCTTACCCTTTCACTTACCTTAACCCTAACCCTAACCCTAACCCTATCCCTAACCCTAACCCTTACCCCTACCCTAACCCAAACCCTAACCCTAACCTTAAACACAACCATAACCCTAAACCTAACCCTTACCCTTACCCTAACCCTAACCTTAACCTAACCGTAACCCTAACCCTAACCCTAACCCAACCCTTACCCTTACCCTAATCCTAACCCTAAACCTAACCCTAAACCTAACTCTAAACCTAACCATAACCCTAACCCTAACCCTAACCCTTACCCTAACCCTAACCTTAACCTAACCCTAACCCTAACCCTAACCCTCACCGTTACACTTACCCTAACACTAACCCTAACCCTTACCCTTACCCTTACCCTAACCCTAATTCTAAACCTAAGTCTAACCATAACCCTAAGCCTAAACCTTTCCCTTACCCTAACCCTAAACCTAAACCTAAACCTAAACCTTACCCTTACCCTAACCCTAACCTAAACTTAATGCTAACCCTAACCCTAACTCTTACCCTAACCCGAACCCTAATCCTTACCCTAACCCTAACCCTAACCCTAACCCTAACCCTAAGCCGAACCCTTACCCTTTCCCTAACCCTAACCCTAACCCTAACTTACCCCAAATGTAACCCTAACCCTAACCCTAACTTTAACAATAAACCTAACCCTAACCATTACCCTTACCCTAACCCTAACCCTTACCCTAACCCTAACCCTAAACCTAACCCTAAACCTAATACTAACCCTAATCCTAACCCTAACACTTACCCTTACCGTAACCCTAACCCTAACCCTAACCATAACCCTAAGCCTTACCCTTACCCTAACCCTAACCCTTACCTTAACGCTAACCCTAAACCTTAACCTAACCATAACCCTAACTCTAACCCTTACCCTTACCCTAACCCTAACCCTAAACCTAACCTTAATCCCAAACCTAACCCTAACCATAATCATAAACCTTTCCCTTACCCTAATCCTAACCCTAAACCAAACCCTAAGCATAACCCTAACCCTAACCTGTAACCCTAACCCTAACCCTATTCCTAACCCTAACCCTAACCCTTATCCTAACCCTAACACTAACCCTAACCCTAATCCTTACGCTAACCCGAACCCTAACTCTAACCCTTACCCTTTCCCTTACCCTAACCCCAATCCTAACCCTAACCCTATCCCTAACACTAACCCTTTCCCCTACCCTAACCCTAACCCTAACCCTAACCTTAACCCTAACCATAACCCTAAACGAAATCTTACCCTTACCCTAACCCTAACCCTAACCTAACCGTAACCCTAACCCTAACCCAACCCTTACCCTTACCCTAAACCTAACCATAAACCTAACCCTAACCCTAACTCTAAAACTAACCCTAACCCTAAACCTAAACCTAAACCTTACCCTAACCCTACCCTAAACCAAACCCTAACCCTAACCCTAACCCTCACTGTTACACTTACCCTAACACTAACCCTAACCCTAACCCTTACCCTTACCCTAACCTTAACTCTAAACCTAACCCTAACCCTAAACCTAAACCTTACCCTTACCCTAACCCTAACCCTAAACTTAATGCTAACCCTAACCCTAACCCTAACGCTAACTCTAACCCTAACCCGAACCCTAATCCTTACCCTAACCCTAACCCTAACCCTAACCCTAAGTTGAACCCTTACCCTTTCCCTAACCCGAACCCTAACCCTAACCCTAACTTACCCCAACTGTAACCCTAACACTAAACCTACCTTTAACCCTAACCCTAACACTAACACTAACCCTTACCCTTACCCCAACCTTAACCCTTACCCTAACCCTAAACCTAAGCCTAACACTAACCCTAAACTAAACCTAATACTAACACTAACCCTAAACCTAACGCTAACCCTAACCCTAACCCTTACACTTACCCTAACCCTAACCCTTACCTTACCGCTAAACCTAAACCTTACCCTCACCCTAACCCTAACCCTAACCCTAACCCTAACCCTAAACCTTACCCTTACCCTTACCCTAACCCTAATCCTAACCCTAACCTTAACCACAAACCTAACCCTAACCGTAATCGTAACCCTTACCCTTACCCTAATCCTAACCCTAAACCTAACCCTAAGCCTAACCCTAACCCTAAACATAACCTTAATGCTAACCCTAACCCTAACCCTAACCCTAACCCTTACCCCAACCATAACCTAACCCTAACAATTACCCTTACCCTAACCCCTAACCCTAAACCTAACACTAACCCTTACCGTTACCCTAACCCTAACCCTAACCCTAAGCCTAACCCTAACCCTAAGCCTAACCCTAACACTTACCCTTACCCTAACCCTAACCCTAACCCTAACCCTAAACCTAACCCTAACCCTAACCTTCACCCTAACCCTTACCCTTACCCTAACCCTAACCCTAACCCTAAGCCTAAGCCTTAACCTAACCCTTACCTTCACCCTAACCCTAACCCTAACCCTAACACTTACCCTTAACCTAACCCTAAACCTGACCCTAAACCTACCCTTACCCCAACCCTAACCCTAACCCCTAACCAAAACCCTAACCCTTACCCTTAACCTAACCCTAAACCTGACCCTAAACCTAACCTTACTCCAACCCTAACCCTAACCCCTAACCCAAACCCTAACCCTTACCCTTCCCCTAACCCTAAAACTAACCCTAACCTGTAACCCTAACCCTAACCCTAACCCTAACTCTTATCCTAACCCTAACACTAACTTTAACGCTAAACCTTACCCTAACCCTATCCCTAACCCTAACCGTAAACCTAACCCTAACCCTTACCCTTACTATAACCCTAACCGTAATCCTAAACCTAACCATAACACTAACCCTAACCCTAACGCTAACCCTAACCCTTACCCTTACCCTAACCCTAACCCTTACCTTGACGCTAAACCTAAACCTTACCCTAACCCTAACCCTAACCCTAACCCTAACCCTTACCCTTACCCTTACCCTAACCCTAACGCTAACCCTAACCTTAATCCCAAACCTAACCCTAAACGTAATCCTAACCCTTACCCTTACCCTAATCCTAACCCTAAACCTAACCCTAACACTAACCCTAACCCTAACCCTTACCCTTACCTTAACCCTAACCCTAACCCTAAACTTAACCCTAACCCTAACCTTAACCCTAACCCTAACCCCTACCCTTACAGTAACCCTAAACCTAAACCTAATCCTAACCATAACACTAACCCTAACCCTAACGCTAACCCTAACCCTAACCCTAAACCTAAACCTTACCCTTTCACTTACCTTAACCCTAACCCTAACCCTAACCCTATCCCTAACCCTAACCCTTACCCCTACCCTAACCCTAACCCTAACCCTAACCTTAAACACAACCATAACCCTAAACCTAACCCTTACCCTTACCCTAACCCTAACCTTAATCTAACCATAACACTAACCCTAACCCTAACCCAACCCTTACCCTTACCCTAATTCTAACCCTAAACCTAACCCTAAACCTAACTCTAAACCTAACCATAACCCTAACCCTAACCCTAACCCTTACCCTAACCCTAACCTTAACCTAACCCTAACCCTAACCCTAACCCTCACCGTTACACTTACCCTAACACTAACCCTAACCCTAACCCTTACCCTTACCCTAACCCTAATTCTAAACCTAACTCTAACCCTAACCCTAAGCCTAAACCTTTCCCTTACCCTAACTCTAAACCTAAACTTAACCTTACCCTTACCCTAACCCTAACCTAAACTTAATGCTAACCCTAACCCTAACTCTTACCCTAACCCGAACCCTAATCCTTACCCTAACCCTAACCCTAACCCTAACCCTAAGCCGAACCCTTACCTTAATCCTAACCCTAACCCTAACCTTAACCCTAACCCTAACCTTAACCCTAACCCTAACCCCTACCCTTACCGTAACCCTAACCCTAACCATAACCATAACCCTAAGCCTTACCCTTACCCTCACCCTAACCCTTACCTTAACGCTAACCCTAAACCTTAACCTAACCATAACCCTAACCCTAACCCTTACCCTTACCCTAACCCTAACCCTAAACCTAACCTTAATCCCAAACCTAACCCTAACCATAATCATAAACCTTTCCCTTACCCTAATCCTAATTTAAACCAAACCCTAAGCATAACCCTAACCCTAACCTGTAACCCTAACCCTAACCCTATTCCTAACCCTAACCCTAACCCTAACTCTTATCCTAACCGTAACACTAACTTTAACGCTAAACCTTACCCTAACACTAACCCTAACCCTAACCCTTACCCTTACCCTTACCCTAAACCTAACCCTAACCCTAAACATTACCCTTACCCTAACGCTAAACTTAACCCTAACCCTAACCCCTAACCCTAACCCTAACCCTTACCCTTACCATAATCCTAACCCTAACCTTAACGCTACCCCTAAACCTAACCCTAAACCTAACCCTAACCCTTACCCTTACTGTAACCCTAACCGTAAAACTAAACCTAACCATAACACTAACCCTAACCCTAACGCTAACCCTAACCCTTACCCTTACCCTAACCCTAACCCTTACCTTGACGCTAACCCTAAACCTTACCCTAACCCTAACCCTAACCCTAACCCTTACCCTTACCCTTACCCTAACCCTAACGCTAACCCTAACCTTAATCCCAACCCTAACCCTAAACGTAATCCTAACCCTTACGCTTACCCTAATCCTAACCCTAAACCTAACCCTAACACTAACCCTAACCCTAACCCTTACCCTTACCTTAATCCTAACCCTAACCCTAACCTTAACCCTAACCCTAACCTTAACCCTAACCCTAACCCCTACCCTTACCGTAACCCTAAACCTAAACCTAATCCTAACCATAACACTAACCCTAACCCTAACGCTAACCCTAACCCTAACCCTTACCCTTACCCTAACCCTATCCAAAACCCAAACCTAACCCTTATCCTAACCCTAACACTAACCCTAACCCTAATCCTTACCCTAACCCTAACCCTAACCCTAAACCTTACCCTTTCACTTACGTTAACCCTAACCCTAAACCTAACCCTATCCCTAACCCTAACCCTTACCCCTACCCTAACCCTAACCCTAACCCTAACCTTAAACACAACCATAACCCTAAACCTAACCCTTACCCTTACCCTAACCCTAACCTTAACCTAACCATAACCCTAATCCTAACCCTAACCCAACCCTTACCCTTACCCTAATCCTAACCCTAAACCTAACCCTAAACCTAACTCTAAACCTAACCATAACCCTAACCCTAACCCTAACCCTTACCCTAACCCTAACCTTAACCTAACCCTAACCCTAACCCTAACCCTCACCGTTACACTTACCCTAACACTAACCCTAACCCTAACCCTTACCCTTACCATAACCCTAATTCTAAACCTAACTCTAACCCTAACCCTAAGCCTAAACCTTTCCCTTACCCTAACTCTAAACCTAAACCTAAACCTTACCCTTACCCTAACCCTAACCTAAACTTAATGCTAACCCTAACCCTAACTCTTACCCTAACCCGAACCCTAAACCTTACCCTAACCCTAACCCTAACCCTAACCGTAAGCCGAACCCTTACCCTTTCCCTAACCCTAACCCTAACCCTAACTTACCCCAAATGTAACCCTAACCCTAACCCTAACTTTAACAATAAACCTAACCCTAACCATTACCCTTACCCTAACCCTAACCCTTACCCTAACCCTAACCCTAAACCTAACCCTAAACCTAATACTAACCCTAACCCTAACCCTAACCCTTACCCTTACCGTAACCCTAACCCTAACCCTAACCATAACCCTAAGCCTTACCCTTACCCTCACCCTAACCCTTACCTTAACGCTAACCCTAAACCTTAACCTAACCATAACCCTAACCCTAATCCTTACCCTTACCCTAACCCTAACCCTAAACCTAACCTTAATCCCAAACCTAACCCTAACCATAATCATAAACCTTTCCCTTACCCTAATCCTAATTTAAACCAAACCCTAAGCATAACCCTAACCCTAACCTGTAACCCTAACCCTAACCCTATTCCTAACCCTAACCCTAACCCTAACTCTTATCCTAACCGTAACACTAACTTTAACGCTAAACCTTACCCTAACACTAACCCTAACCCTAACCCTTACCCTTACCCTTACCCTAAACCTAACCCTAACCCTAAACATTACCCTTACCCTAACGCTAAACTTAACCCTAACCCTAACCCCTAACCCTAACCCTAACCCTTACCCTTACCATAATCCTAACCCTAACCTTAACGCTACCCCTAAACCTAACCCTAAACCTAACCCTAACCCTTACCCTTACTGTAACCCTAACCGTAAAACTAAACCTAACCATAACACTAACCCTAACCCTAACGCTAACCCTAACCCTTACCCTTACCCTAACCCTAACCCTTACCTTGACGCTAACCCTAAACCTTACCCTAACCCTAACCCTAACCCTAACCCTTACCCTTACCCTTACCCTAACCCTAACGCTAACCCTAACCTTAATCCCAACCCTAACCCTAAACGTAATCCTAACCCTTACGCTTACCCTAATCCTAACCCTAAACCTAACCCTAACACTAACCCTAACCCTAACCCTTACCCTTACCTTAATCCTAACCCTAACCCTAACCTTAACCCTAACCCTAACCTTAACCCTAACCCTAACGCCTACCCTTACCGTAACCCTAAACCTAAACCTAATCCTAACCATAACACTAACCCTAACCCTAACGCTAACCCTAACCCTAACCCTTACCCTTACCCTAACCCTATCCAAAACCCAAACCTAACCCTTATCCTAACCCTAACACTAACCCTAACCCTAATCCTTACCCTAACCCTAACCCTAACCCTAAACCTTACCCTTTCACTTACGTTAACCCTAACCCTAAACCTAACCCTATCCCTAACCCTAACCCTTACCCCTACCCTAACCCTAACCCTAACCCTAACCTTAAACACAACCATAACCCTAAACCTAACCCTTACCCTTACCCTAACCCTAACCTTAACCTAACCATAACCCTAATCCTAACCCTAACCCAACCCTTACCCTTACCCTAATCCTAACCCTAAACCTAACCCTAAACCTAACTCTAAACCTAACCATAACCCTAACCCTAACCCTAACCCTTACCCTAACCCTAACCTTAACCTAACCCTAACCCTAACCCTAACCCTCACCGTTACACTTACCCTAACACTAACCCTAACCCTAACCCTTACCCTTACCATAACCCTAATTCTAAACCTAACTCTAACCCTAACCCTAAGCCTAAACCTTTCCCTTACCCTAACTCTAAACCTAAACCTAAACCTTACCCTTACCCTAACCCTAACCTAAACTTAATGCTAACCCTAACCCTAACTCTTACCCTAACCCGAACCCTAAACCTTACCCTAACCCTAACCCTAACCCTAACCGTAAGCCGAACCCTTACCCTTTCCCTAACCCTAACCCTAACCCTAACTTACCCCAAATGTAACCCTAACCCTAACCCTAACTTTAACAATAAACCTAACCCTAACCATTACCCTTACCCTAACCCTAACCCTTACCCTAACCCTAACCCTAAACCTAACCCTAAACCTAATACTAACCCTAACCCTAACCCTAACCCTTACCCTTACCGTAACCCTAACCCTAACCCTAACCATAACCCTAAGCCTTACCCTTACCCTCACCCTAACCCTTACCTTAACGCTAACCCTAAACCTTAACCTAACCATAACCCTAACCCTAATCCTTACCCTTACCCTAACCCTAACCCTAAACCTAACCTTAATCCCAAACCTAACCCTAACCATAATCATAAACCTTTCCCTTACCCTAATCCTAATTTAAACCAAACCCTAAGCATAACCCTAACCCTAACCTGTAACCCTAACCCTAACCCTATTCCTAACCCTAACCCTAACCCTAACTCTTATCCTAACCGTAACACTAACTTTAACGCTAAACCTTACCCTAACACTAACCCTAACCCTAACCCTTACCCTTACCCTTACCCTAAACCTAACCCTAACCCTAAACATTACCCTTACCCTAACCCTAAACTTAACCCTAACCCTAACCCCTAACCCTAACCGTAACCCTTACCCTTACCATAATCCTAACCCTAACCTTAACGCTACCCCTAAACCTAACCCTAAACCTAACCCTAACCCTTACCCTTACTGTAACCCTAACCGTAAAACTAAACCTAACCATAACACTAACCCTAACCCTAACGCTAACCCTAACCCTTACCCTTACCCTAACCCTAACCCTTACCTTGACGCTAACCCTAAACCTTACCCTAACCCTAACCCTAACCCTAACCCTTACCCTTACCCTTACCCTAACCCTAACGCTAACCCTAACCTTAATCCCAACCCTAACCCTAAACGTAATCCTAACCCTTACCCTTACCCTAATCCTAACCCTAAACCTAACCCTAACACTAACCCTAACCCTAACCCTTACCCTTACCTTAATCCTAACCCTAACCCTAACCTTAACCCTAACCCTAACCTTAACCCTAACCCTAACCCCTACCCTTACCGTAACCCTAAACCTAAACCTAATCCTAACCATAACACTAACCCTAACCCTAACGCTAACCCTAACCCTAACCCTTACCCTTACCCTAACCCTATCCAAAACCCAAACCTAACCCTTATCCTAACCCTAACACTAACCCTAACCCTAATCCTTACCCTAACCCTAACCCTAACCCTAAACCTTACCCTTTCACTTACGTTAACCCTAACCCTAAACCTAACCCTATCCCTAACCCTAACCCTTACCCCTACCCTAACCCTAACCCTAACCCTAACCTTAAACACAACCATAACCCTAAACCTAACCCTTACCCTTACCCTAACCCTAACCTTAACCTAACCATAACCCTAACCCAACCCTTACCCTTACCCTAATCCTAACCCTAAACCTAACCCTAAACCTAACTCTAAACCTAACCATAACCCTAACCCTAACCCTAACCCTTACCCTAACCCTAACCTTAACCTAACCCTAACCCTAACCCTAACCCTCACCGTTACACTTACCCTAACACTAACCCTAACCCTAACCCTTACCCTTACCATAACCCTAATTCTAAACCTAACTCTAACCCTAACCCTAAGCCTAAACCTTTCCCTTACCCTAACTCTAAACCTAAACCTAAACCTTACCCTTACCCTAACCCTAACCTAAACTTAATGCTAACCCTAACCCTAACTCTTACCCTAACCCGAACCCTAAACCTTACCCTAACCCTAACCCTAACCCTAACCCTAAGCCGAACCCTTACCCTTTCCCTAACCCTAACCCTAACCCTAACTTACCCCAAATGTAACCCTAACCCTAACCCTAACTTTAACAATAAACCTAACCCTAACCATTACCCTTACCCTAACCCTAACCCTTACCCTAACCCTAACCCTAAACCTAACCCTAAACCTAATACTAACCCTAACCCTAACCCTAACCCTTACCCTTACCGTAACCCTAACCCTAACCCTAACCATAACCCTAAGCCTTACCCTTACCCTCACCCTAACCCTTACCTTAACGCTAACCCTAAACCTTAACCTAACCATAACCCTAACCCTAATCCTTACCCTTACCCTAACCCTAACCCTAAACCTAACCTTAATCCCAAACCTAACCCTAACCATAATCATAAACCTTTCCCTTACCCTAATCCTAATTTAAACCAAACCCTAAGCATAACCCTAACCCTAACCTGTAACCCTAACCCTAACCCTATTCCTAACCCTAACCCTAACCCTAACTCTTATCCTAACCGTAACACTAACTTTAACGCTAAACCTTACCCTAACACTAACCCTAACCCTAACCCTTACCCTTACCCTTACCCTAAACCTAACCCTAACCCTAAACATTACCCTTACCCTAACCCTAAACTTAACCCTAACCCTAACCCCTAACCCTAACCCTAACCCTTACCCTTACCCTTACCCTAACCCTAACGCTAACCCTAACCTTAATCCCAACCCTAACCCTAAATGTAATCCTAACCCTTACCCTTACCCTAATCCTAACCCTAAACCTAACCCTAACACTAACCCTAACCCTAACCCTTACCCTTACCTTAATCCTAACCCTAACCCTAACCTTAACCCTAACCCTAACCTTAACCCTAACCCTAACCCCTACCCTTACCGTAACCCTAAACCTAAACCTAATCCTAACCATAACACTAACCCTAACCCTAACGCTAACCCTAACCCTAACCCTTACCCTTACCCTAACCCTATCCAAAACCCAAACCTAACCCTTATCCTAACCCTAACACTAACCCTAACCCTAATCCTTACCCTAACCCTAACCCTAACCCTAAACCTTACCCTTTCACTTACGTTAACCCTAACCCTAAACCTAACCCTATCCCTAACCCTAACCCTTACCCCTACCCTAACCCTAACCCTAACCCTAACCTTAAACACAACCATAACCCTAAACCTAACCCTTACCCTTACCCTAACCCTAACCTTAACCTAACCATAACCCTAACCCAACCCTTACCCTTACCCTAATCCTAACCCTAAACCTAACCCTAAACCTAACTCTAAACCTAACCATAACCCTAACCCTAACCCTAACCCTTACCCTAACCCTAACCTTAACCTAACCCTAACCCTAACCCTAACCCTCACCGTTACACTTACCCTAACACTAACCCTAACCCTAACCCTTACCCTTACCATAACCCTAATTCTAAACCTAACTCTAACCCTAACCCTAAGCCTAAACCTTTCCCTTACCCTAACTCTAAACCTAAACCTAAACCTTACCCTTACCCTAACCCTAACCTAAACTTAATGCTAACCCTAACCCTAACTCTTACCCTAACCCGAACCCTAAACCTTACCCTAACCCTAACCCTAACCCTAACCGTAAGCCGAACCCTTACCCTTTCCCTAACCCTAACCCTAACCCTAACTTACCCCAAATGTAACCCTAACCCTAACCCTAACTTTAACAATAAACCTAACCCTAACCATTACCCTTACCCTAACCCTAACCCTTACCCTAACCCTAACCCTAAACCTAACCCTAAACCTAATACTAACCCTAACCCTAACCCTAACCCTTACCCTTACCGTAACCCTAACCCTAACCCTAACCATAACCCTAAGCCTTACCCTTACCCTCACCCTAACCCTTACCTTAACGCTAACCCTAAACCTTAACCTAACCATAACCCTAACCCTAATCCTTACCCTTACCCTAACCCTAACCCTAAACCTAACCTTAATCCCAAACCTAACCCTAACCATAATCATAAACCTTTCCCTTACCCTAATCCTAATTTAAACCAAACCCTAAGCATAACCCTAACCCTAACCTGTAACCCTAACCCTAACCCTATTCCTAACCCTAACCCTAACCCTAACTCTTATCCTAACCGTAACACTAACTTTAACGCTAAACCTTACCCTAACACTAACCCTAACCCTAACCCTTACCCTTACCCTTACCCTAAACCTAACCCTAACCCTAAACATTACCCTTACCCTAACCCTAAACTTAACCCTAACCCTAACCCCTAACCCTAACCGTAACCCTTACCCTTACCATAATCCTAACCCTAACCTTAACGCTACCCCTAAACCTAACCCTAAACCTAACCCTAACCCTTACCCTTACTGTAACCCTAACCGTAAAACTAAACCTAACCATAACACTAACCCTAACCCTAACGCTAACCCTGACCCTTACCCTTACCCTAACCCTAACCCTTACCTTGACGCTAACCCTAAACCTTACCCTAACCCTAACCCTAACCCTAACCCTTACCCTTACCCTTACCCTAACCCTAACGCTAACCCTAACCTTAATCCCAACCCTAACCCTAAACGTAATCCTAACCCTTACCCTTACCCTAATCCTAACCCTAAACCTAACCCTAACACTAACCCTAACCCTAACCCTTACCCTTACCTTAATCCTAACCCTAACCCTAACCTTAACCCTAACCCTAACCTTAACCCTAACCCTAACCCCTACCCTTACCGTAACCCTAAACCTAAACCTAATCCTAACCATAACACTAACCCTAACCCTAACGCTAACCCTAACCCTAACCCTTACCCTTACCCTAACCCTATCCAAAACCCAAACCTAACCCTTATCCTAACCCTAACACTAACCCTAACCCTAATCCTTACCCTAACCCTAACCCTAACCCTAAACCTTACCCTTTCACTTACGTTAACCCTAACCCTAAACCTAACCCTATCCCTAACCCTAACCCTTACCCCTACCCTAACCCTAACCCTAACCCTAACCTTAAACACAACCATAACCCTAAACCTAACCCTTACCCTTACCCTAACCCTAACCTTAACCTAACCATAACCCTAACCCAACCCTTACCCTTACCCTAATCCTAACCCTAAACCTAACCCTAAACCTAACTCTAAACCTAACCATAACCCTAACCCTAACCCTAACCCTTACCCTAACCCTAACCTTAACCTAACCCTAACCCTAACCCTAACCCTCACCGTTACACTTACCCTAACACTAACCCTAACCCTAACCCTTACCCTTACCATAACCCTAATTCTAAACCTAACTCTAACCCTAACCCTAAGCCTAAACCTTTCCCTTACCCTAACTCTAAACCTAAACCTAAACCTTACCCTTACCCTAACCCTAACCTAAACTTAATGCTAACCCTAACCCTAACTCTTACCCTAACCCGAACCCTAAACCTTACCCTAACCCTAACCCTAACCCTAACCCTAAGCCGAACCCTTACCCTTTCCCTAACCCTAACCCTAACCCTAACTTACCCCAAATGTAACCCTAACCCTAACCCTAACTTTAACAATAAACCTAACCCTAACCATTACCCTTACCCTAACCCTAACCCTTACCCTAACC
Source organism: Megascapheus bottae (assembly GCA_024803745.1). Classification (NCBI taxonomy): domain Eukaryota; kingdom Metazoa; phylum Chordata; class Mammalia; order Rodentia; family Geomyidae; genus Megascapheus; species Megascapheus bottae. The sequence goes on along the minus strand of JANJXV010000047.1, from coordinate 2,934,772 downwards.
CTAACCCTAAACCTAACCCTAAACCTAATACTAACCCTAACCCTAACCCTAACCCTTACCCTTACCGTAACCCTAACCCTAACCCTAACCATAACCCTAAGCCTTACCCTTACCCTCACCCTAACCCTTACCTTAACGCTAACCCTAAACCTTAACCTAACCATAACCCTAACCCTAATCCTTACCCTTACCCTAACCCTAACCCTAAACCTAACCTTAATCCCAAACCTAACCCTAACCATAATCATAAACCTTTCCCTTACCCTAATCCTAATTTAAACCAAACCCTAAGCATAACCCTAACCCTAACCTGTAACCCTAACCCTAACCCTATTCCTAACCCTAACCCTAACCCTAACTCTTATCCTAACCGTAACACTAACTTTAACGCTAAACCTTACCCTAACACTAACCCTAACCCTAACCCTTACCCTTACCCTTACCCTAAACCTAACCCTAACCCTAAACATTACCCTTACCCTAACCCTAAACTTAACCCTAACCCTAACCCCTAACCCTAACCGTAACCCTTACCCTTACCATAATCCTAACCCTAACCTTAACGCTACCCCTAAACCTAACCCTAAACCTAACCCTAACCCTTACCCTTACTGTAACCCTAACCGTAAAACTAAACCTAACCATAACACTAACCCTAACCCTAACGCTAACCCTGACCCTTACCCTTACCCTAACCCTAACCCTTACCTTGACGCTAACCCTAAACCTTACCCTAACCCTAACCCTAACCCTAACCCTTACCCTTACCCTTACCCTAACCCTAACGCTAACCCTAACCTTAATCCCAACCCTAACCCTAAACGTAATCCTAACCCTTACCCTTACCCTAATCCTAACCCTAAACCTAACCCTAACACTAACCCTAACCCTAACCCTTACCCTTACCTTAATCCTAACCCTAACCCTAACCTTAACCCTAACCCTAACCTTAACCCTAACCCTAACCCCTACCCTTACCGTAACCCTAAACCTAAACCTAATCCTAACCATAACACTAACCCTAACCCTAACGCTAACCCTAACCCTAACCCTTACCCTTACCCTAACCCTATCCAAAACCCAAACCTAACCCTTATCCTAACCCTAACACTAACCCTAACCCTAATCCTTACCCTAACCCTAACCCTAACCCTAAACCTTACCCTTTCACTTACGTTAACCCTAACCCTAAACCTAACCCTATCCCTAACCCTAACCCTTACCCCTACCCTAACCCTAACCCTAACCCTAACCTTAAACACAACCATAACCCTAAACCTAACCCTTACCCTTACCCTAACCCTAACCTTAACCTAACCATAACCCTAACCCAACCCTTACCCTTACCCTAATCCTAACCCTAAACCTAACCCTAAACCTAACTCTAAACCTAACCATAACCCTAACCCTAACCCTAACCCTTACCCTAACCCTAACCTTAACCTAACCCTAACCCTAACCCTAACCCTCACCGTTACACTTACCCTAACACTAACCCTAACCCTAACCCTTACCCTTACCATAACCCTAATTCTAAACCTAACTCTAACCCTAACCCTAAGCCTAAACCTTTCCCTTACCCTAACTCTAAACCTAAACCTAAACCTTACCCTTACCCTAACCCTAACCTAAACTTAATGCTAACCCTAACCCTAACTCTTACCCTAACCCGAACCCTAAACCTTACCCTAACCCTAACCCTAACCCTAACCCTAAGCCGAACCCTTACCCTTTCCCTAACCCTAACCCTAACCCTAACTTACCCCAAATGTAACCCTAACCCTAACCCTAACTTTAACAATAAACCTAACCCTAACCATTACCCTTACCCTAACCCTAACCCTTACCCTAACCCTAACCCTAAACCTAACCCTAAACCTAATACTAACCCTAACCCTAACCCTAACCCTTACCCTTACCGTAACCCTAACCCTAACCCTAACCATAACCCTAAGCCTTACCCTTACCCTCACCCTAACCCTTACCTTAACGCTAACCCTAAACCTTAACCTAACCATAACCCTAACCCTAACCTTTACCCTTACCCTAACCCTAACCCTAAACCTAACCTTAATCCCAAACCTAACCCTAACCATAATCATAAACCTTTCCCTTACCCTAATCCTAATTTAAACCAAACCCTAAGCATAACCCTAACCCTAACCTGTAACCCTAACCCTAACCCTATTCCTAACCCTAACCCTAACCCTAACTCTTATCCTAACCGTAACACTAACTTTAACGCTAAACCTTACCCTAACACTAACCCTAACCCTAACCCTTACCCTTACCCTTACCCTAAACCTAACCCTAACCCTAAACATTACCCTTACCCTAACCCTAAACTTAACCCTAACCCTAACCCCTAACCCTAACCGTAACCCTTACCCTTACCATAATCCTAACCCTAACCTTAACGCTACCCCTAAACCTAACCCTAAACCTAACCCTAACCCTTACCCTTACTGTAACCCTAACCGTAAAACTAAACCTAACCATAACACTAACCCTAACCCTAACGCTAACCCTAACCCTTACCCTTACCCTAACCCTAACCCTTACCTTGACGCTAACCCTAAACCTTACCCTAACCCTAACCCTAACCCTAACCCTTACCCTTACCCTTACCCTAACCCTAACGCTAACCCTAACCTTAATCCCAACCCTAACCCTAAACGTAATCCTAACCCTTACCCTTACCCTAATCCTAACCCTAAACCTAACCCTAACACTAACCCTAACCCTAACCCTTACCCTTACCTTAATCCTAACCCTAACCCTAACCTTAACCCTAACCCTAACCTTAACCCTAACCCTAACCCCTACCCTTACCGTAACCCTAAACCTAAACCTAATCCTAACCATAACACTAACCCTAACCCTAACGCTAACCCTAACCCTAACCCTTACCCTTACCCTAACCCTATCCAAAACCCAAACCTAACCCTTATCCTAACCCTAACACTAACCCTAACCCTAATCCTTACCCTAACCCTAACCCTAACCCTAAACCTTACCCTTTCACTTACGTTAACCCTAACCCTAAACCTAACCCTATCCCTAACCCTAACCCTTACCCCTACCCTAACCCTAACCCTAACCCTAACCTTAAACACAACCATAACCCTAAACCTAACCCTTACCCTTACCCTAACCCTAACCTTAACCTAACCATAACCCTAACCCAACCCTTACCCTTACCCTAATCCTAACCCTAAACCTAACCCTAAACCTAACTCTAAACCTAACCATAACCCTAACCCTAACCCTAACCCTTACCCTAACCCTAACCTTAACCTAACCCTAACCCTAACCCTAACCCTCACCGTTACACTTACCCTAACACTAACCCTAACCCTAACCCTTACCCTTACCATAACCCTAATTCTAAACCTAACTCTAACCCTAACCCTAAGCCTAAACCTTTCCCTTACCCTAACTCTAAACCTAAACCTAAACCTTACCCTTACCCTAACCCTAACCTAAACTTAATGCTAACCCTAACCCTAACTCTTACCCTAACCCGAACCCTAAACCTTACCCTAACCCTAACCCTAACCCTAACCCTAAGCCGAACCCTTACCCTTTCCCTAACCCTAACCCTAACCCTAACTTACCCCAAATGTAACCCTAACCCTAACCCTAACTTTAACAATAAACCTAACCCTAACCATTACCCTTACCCTAACCCTAACCCTTACCCTAACCCTAACCCTAAACCTAACCCTAAACCTAATACTAACCCTAACCCTAACCCTAACCCTTACCCTTACCGTAACCCTAACCCTAACCCTAACCATAACCCTAAGCCTTACCCTTACCCTCACCCTAACCCTTACCTTAACGCTAACCCTAAACCTTAACCTAACCATAACCCTAACCCTAACCTTTACCCTTACCCTAACCCTAACCCTAAACCTAACCTTAATCCCAAACCTAACCCTAACCATAATCATAAACCTTTCCCTTACCCTAATCCTAATTTAAACCAAACCCTAAGCATAACCCTAACCCTAACCTGTAACCCTAACCCTAACCCTATTCCTAACCCTAACCCTAACCCTAACTCTTATCCTAACCGTAACACTAACTTTAACGCTAAACCTTACCCTAACACTAACCCTAACCCTAACCCTTACCCTTACCCTTACCCTAAACCTAACCCTAACCCTAAACATTACCCTTACCCTAACCCTAAACTTAACCCTAACCCTAACCCCTAACCCTAACCGTAACCCTTACCCTTACCATAATCCTAACCCTAACCTTAACGCTACCCCTAAACCTAACCCTAAACCTAACCCTAACCCTTACCCTTACTGTAACCCTAACCGTAAAACTAAACCTAACCATAACACTAACCCTAACCCTAACGCTAACCCTAACCCTTACCCTTACCCTAACCCTAACCCTTACCTTGACGCTAACCCTAAACCTTACCCTAACCCTAACCCTAACCCTAACCCTTACCCTTACCCTTACCCTAACCCTAACGCTAACCCTAACCTTAATCCCAACCCTAACCCTAAACGTAATCCTAACCCTTACCCTTACCCTAATCCTAACCCTAAACCTAACCCTAACACTAACCCTAACCCTAACCCTTACCCTTACCTTAATCCTAACCCTAACCCTAACCTTAACCCTAACCCTAACCTTAACCCTAACCCTAACCCCTACCCTTACCGTAACCCTAAACCTAAACCTAATCCTAACCATAACACTAACCCTAACCCTAACGCTAACCCTAACCCTAACCCTTACCCTTACCCTAACCCTATCCAAAACCCAAACCTAACCCTTATCCTAACCCTAACACTAACCCTAACCCTAATCCTTACCCTAAACCTAACCCTAACCCTAAACCTTACCCTTTCACTTACGTTAACCCTAACCCTAAACCTAACCCTATCCCTAACCCTAACCCTTACCCCTACCCTAACCCTAACCCTAACCCTAACCTTAAACACAACCATAACCCTAAACCTAACCCTTACCCTTACCCTAACCCTAACCTTAACCTAACCATAACCCTAACCCAACCCTTACCCTTACCCTAATCCTAACCCTAAACCTAACCCTAAACCTAACTCTAAACCTAACCATAACCCTAACCCTAACCCTAACCCTTACCCTAACCCTAACCTTAACCTAACCCTAACCCTAACCCTAACCCTCACCGTTACACTTACCCTAACACTAACCCTAACCCTAACCCTTACCCTTACCATAACCCTAATTCTAAACCTAACTCTAACCCTAACCCTAAGCCTAAACCTTTCCCTTACCCTAACTCTAAACCTAAACCTAAACCTTACCCTTACCCTAACCCTAACCTAAACTTAATGCTAACCCTAACCCTAACTCTTACCCTAACCCGAACCCTAAACCTTACCCTAACCCTAACCCTAACCCTAACCCTAAGCCGAACCCTTACCCTTTCCCTAACCCTAACCCTAACCCTAACTTACCCCAAATGTAACCCTAACCCTAACCCTAACTTTAACAATAAACCTAACCCTAACCATTACCCTTACCCTAACCCTAACCCTTACCCTAACCCTAACCCTAAACCTAACCCTAAACCTAATACTAACCCTAACCCTAACCCTAACCCTTACCCTTACCGTAACCCTAACCCTAACCCTAACCATAACCCTAAGCCTTACCCTTACCCTCACTCTAACCCTTACCTTAACGCTAAGCCTAAACCTTAACCTAACCATAACCCTAACCCTAACCCTTACCCTTACCCTTACCTTAACCCTAACCCTAAACCTAACCTTAATCCCAAACCTAACCCTAACCATAATCATAAACCTTTCCCTTACCCTAATCCTAATTTAAACCAAACCCTAAGCATAACCCTAACCCTAACCTGTAACCCTAACCCTAACCCTATTCCTAACCCTAACCCTAACCCTAACTCTTATCCTAACCGTAACACTAACTTTAACGCTAAACCTTACCCTAACACTAACCCTAACCCTAACCCTTACCCTTACCCTTACCCTAAACCTAACCCTAACCCTAAACATTACCCTTACCCTAACCCTAAACTTAACCCTAACCCTAACCCCTAACCCTAACCCAAACCCTTACCCTTACCATAATCCTAACCCTAACCTTAACGCTACCCCTAAACCTAACCCTAAACCTAACCCTAACCCTTACCCTTACTGTAACCCTAACCGTAAAACTAAACCTAACCATAACACTAACCCTAACCCTAACGCTAACCCTAACCCTTACCCTTACCCTAACCCTAACCCTTACCTTGACGCTAACCCTAAACCTTACCCTAACCCTAACCCTAACCCTAACCCTTACCCTTACCCTTACCCTAACCCTAACGCTAACCCTAACCTTAATCCCAACCCTAACCCTAAACGTAATCCTAACCCTTACCCTTACCCTAATCCTAACCCTAAACCTAACCCTAACACTAACCCTAACCCTAACCCTTACCCTTACCTTAATCCTAACCCTAACCCTAACCTTAACCCTAACCCTAACCTTAACCCTAACCCTAACCCCTACCCTTACCGTAACCCTAAACCTAAACCTAATCCTAACCATAACACTAACCCTAACCCTAACGCTAACCCTAACCCTAAACCTTACCCTTACCCTAACCCTATCCAAAACCCAAACCTAACCCTTATCCTAACCCTAACACTAACCCTAACCCTAATCCTTACCCTAAACCTAACCCTAACCCTAAACCTTACCCTTTCACTTACGTTAACCCTAACCCTAAACCTAACCCTATCCCTAACCCTAACCCTTACCCCTACCCTAACCCTAACCCTAACCCTAACCTTAAACACAACCATAACCCTAAACCTAACCCTTACCCTTACCCTAACCCTAACCTTAACCTAACCATAACCCTAACCCAACCCTTACCCTTACCCTAATCCTAACCCTAAACCTAACCCTAAACCTAACTCTAAACCTAACCATAACCCTAACCCTAACCCTAACCCTTACCCTAACCCTAACCTTAACCTAACCCTAACCCTAACCCTAACCCTCACCGTTACACTTACCCTAACACTAACCCTAACCCTAACCCTTACCCTTACCATAACCCTAATTCTAAACCTAACTCTAACCCTAACCCTAAGCCTAAACCTTTCCCTTACCCTAACTCTAAACCTAAACCTAAACCTTACCCTTACCCTAACCCTAACCTAAACTTAATGCTAACCCTAACCCTAACTCTTACCCTAACCCGAACCCTAAACCTTACCCTAACCCTAACCCTAACCCTAACCCTAAGCCAAACCCTTACCCTTTCCCTAACCCTAACCCTAACCCTAACTTACCCCAAATGTAACCCTAACCCTAACCCTAACTTTAACAATAAACCTAACCCTAACCATTACCCTTACCCTAACCCTAACCCTTACCCTAACCCTAACCCTAAACCTAACCCTAAACCTAATACTAACCCTAACCCTAACCCTAACCCTTACCCTTACCGTAACCCTAACCCTAACCCTAACCATAACCCTAAGCCTTACCCTTACCCTCACCCTAACCCTTACCTTAACGCTAACCCTAAACCTTAACCTAACCATAACCCTAACCCTAACCCTTACCCTTACCCTAACCCTAACCCTAAACCTAACCTTAATCCCAAACCTAACCCTAACCATAATCATAAACCTTTCCCTTACCCTAATCCTAATTTAAACCAAACCCTAAGCATAACCCTAACCCTAACCTGTAACCCTAACCCTAACCCTATTCCTAACCCTAACCCTAACCCTAACTCTTATCCTAACCGTAACACTAACTTTAACGCTAAACCTTACCCTAACACTAACCCTAACCCTAACCCTTACCCTTACCCTTACCCTAAACCTAACCCTAACCCTAAACATTACCCTTACCCTAACCCTAAACTTAACCCTAACCCTAACCCCTAACCCTAACCCTAACCCTTACCCTTACCATAATCCTAACCCTAACCTTAACGCTACCCCTAAACCTAACCCTAAACCTAACCCTAACCCTTACCCTTACTGTAACCCTAACCGTAAAACTAAACCTAACCATAACACTAACCCTAACCCTAACGCTAACCCTAACCCTTACCCTTACCCTAACCCTAACCCTTACCTTGACGCTAACCCTAAACCTTACCCTAACCCTAACCCTAACCCTAACCCTTACCCTTACCCTTACCCTAACCCTAACGCTAACCCTAACCTTAATCCCAACCCTAACCATAAACGTAATCCTAACCCTTACCCTTACCCTAATCCTAACCCTAAACAAAACCCTAACACTAATCCTAACCCTAACCTTACCCTTACCTTAATCCTAACCCTAACCCTAACCTTAACCCTAACCCTAACCTTAATCCTAACCCTAACCACTACCCTTACCGTAACCCTAAACCTAAACCTAATCCTAACCATAACACTAACCCTAACCCTAACGCTAACCCTAACCCTAACCCTTACCCTTACCCTAACCCTATCCAAAACCCAAACCTAACCCTTATCCTAACCCTAACACTAACCCTAACCCTAATCCTTACCCTAACCCTAACCCTAAACCTAAACCTTACCCTTTCACTTACGTTAACCCTAACCCTAAACCTAACCCTATCCCTAAACCTAACCCTTACCCCTACCCTAACCCTAACCCTAACCCTAACCTTAAACACAACCATAACCCTAAACCTAACCCTTACCCTTACCCTAACCCTAACCTTAACCTAACCATAACCCTAACCCTAACCCTAACCCGACCCTTACCCTTACCCTAATCCTAACCCTAAACCTAACCCTAAACCTAACTCTAAACCTAACCATAACCCTAACCCTAACCCTAACCCTTACCCTAACCCTAACCTTAACCTAACCCTAACCCTAACCCTAACCCTCACCGTTACACTTACCCTAACACTAACCCTAACCCTAACCTTTACCCTTACCATAACCCTAATTCTAAACCTAACTCTAACCCTAACCCTAAGCCTAAACCTTTCCCTTACCCTAACTCTAAACCTAAACCTAAACCTTACCCTTACCCTAACCCTAACCTAAACTTAATGCTAACCCTAACCCTAACTCTTACCCTAACCCGAACCCTAAACCTTACCCTAACCCTAACCCTAACCCTAACCCTAAGCCGAACCCTTACCCTTTCCCTAACCCTAACCCTAACCCTAACTTACCCCAAATGTAACCCTAACCCTAACCCTAACTTTAACAATAAACCTAACCCTAACCATTACCCTTACCCTAACCCTAACCCTTACCCTAACCCTAACCCTAAACCTAACCCTAAACCTAATACTAACCCTAACCCTAACCCTAACCCTTACCCTTACCGTAACCCTAACCCTAACCCTAACCATAACCCTAAGCCTTACCCTTACCCTCACCCTAACCCTTACCTTAACGCTAACCCTAAACCTTAACCTAACCATAACCCTAACCCTAACCCTTACCCTTACCCTAACCCTAACCCTAAACCTAACCTTAATCCCAAACCTAACCCTAACCATAATCATAAACCTTTCCCTTACCCTAATCCTAATTTAAACCAAACCCTAAGCATAACCCTAACCCTAACCTGTAACCCTAACCCTAACCCTATTCCTAACCCTAACCCTAACCCTTATCCTAACCCTGACACTAATCCTAACCCTAATCCTTACCCTAACCCTAACCCTAACTCTAACCCTTATCCTTTCCCTTACCCTACCCCAATCCTAACCCTAACCCTATCCCTAACACTAACCCTTTCGCCTACCCTAACCCTAACCCTAACCCTAACCTTAACCCTAACCATAACCCTAAACGAAACCTTACCCTTACCCTAACCCTAACCCTAACCTAACCGTAACCCTAACCCTAACCCAACCCTTACCCTTACCCTAAACCTAACCATAAACCTAACCCTAACCCTAACTCTAAAACTAACCCTAACCGTAAACCTAAACCTAAACCTTACCCTAACCCTACCCTAAACCAAACCCTAACCCTAACCCTAACCCTCACTGTTACACTTACCCTAACACTAACCCTAACCCTAACCCTTACCCTTACCCTAACCCTAACTCTAAACCTAAACCTAACCCTAAAGCTAAACCTTACCCTTACCCTAACCCTAACCCTAAACTTAATGCTAAACCTAACCCTAACCCTAACGCTAACTCTTACCCTAACCCGAACCCTAATCCTTACCCTAACCCTAACCCTAACCCTAACCCTAAGCTGAACCCTTACCCTTTCCCTAACCCGAACCCTAACCCTAACCCTAACTTACCCCAACTGTAACCCTAACACTAAACCTACCTTTAACCCTAACCCTAACCCTAACACTAACCCTTACCCTTACCCCAAACTTAAACCTTACCCTAACCCTAACCCTTAGCCTAACACTAACCCTAACCTAAACCTTACACTAACCTTTACCCTAACCCTAACCCTAACCCTAACCCTAACCCTAACCCCAAACCTAACCCTTACCCTAACCCTAACTCTAAACCTAATCCTTACCCTAACCCTAACCCTAGCCCTAAACCTTACCCTTACACTAACCCTAACCCTAAACATAATGCTAACCCTAACCCTAACCCGAACCCGAACCCTAAACATTACCCTAACCATAACCCTAACCCTAATCCTTACCCTAACCCTAACTCTAAACCTAACCCTTACCCTAACCCTTACCCTTTCTCTAACCCTAATCCAATCCCTAATCCTAGCCAAACCCTAACCCCTAACCCTTACACTAACCCTACCCCTAAACCGAACCCTAACACTTACCTTAACCCTAACATTTACCCTAACCCTAAACCTAACCCTAACCCTAAACCTTACCCTTATACTAAACCTAACCCTAACTCTAAAACTAACGCTAACCCTAAACCTAACACTTACCCTAACCCTAACCCTAACCCTTAACCTAACCCTAACTGTAACCCAAACCCTAACCACTAACCCTAACGCTTACCCTAAGCCTAAACCTAACACTAATCCTTACCCTAACCCTTACCCAAACTCTAACCCTAAACCTAACCCTAACTATTACCCTTACCCTAACCCTAACCCTAAAACTAACCTAACCGTTACCCTTACCTAACACTAACTGTTAACCTAACCCTAACAATAACCCTAACCCCTAACCCTAAACCTAACCCTAACACTAACCCTTACCCTTATCCTAACCCTAACCCTAACACTAACCCTAACCCTAACACTTACCCTAACCCAAAACCTAACCCTAATCCTAACCCTAACACTTACCCTTACCCTAACCCTAACCCTAACCATAACCATAACCCTAACCTTTACCCTAACCCTAACCTGAACCCCTAACCCTAACCCTAACCCTAACTCTAACTCTAACCCTAATCCCTACCCTAACCCTAACCCAAAAACCTATCCTTACCCTAACCATAACCCTAACCCTAACCCCTCACCCTAACCCTAACCCTAAACCTTACCCTTATCCGAACCCTATCACTTACCCTTACCCTAACCCTAACCCTAACCCTTACCCTAAACCTAACCCTAACCCTAACCCCTAAACCTAACCCTAACCCTAACCCTAACCCTAACCCTAACTCTAAAACTTACTCTTACCCTAACCCTAAACCTAACCCTAACCCTTACCCTAACCCGAACCCTTACCCTAACCCTAATCCTAACCCTAACCCTATCACCTAACCCTAACCTTAACCCTCACCCTAACCCTAACCCTAAACCTAACCCTTAACCTAACCCTAACCCTTACCTTACCCTAAACCTAACCCTTACCTTAACCCCGACTCTAAACCTAACTCTAACCTTTACACTTACCCTAAATCTAACACCTAACCCTAACCGCAACCCTAACCACAACATTACCCTTACCCTAATCCTAAACCTAACCCTAACCCTAACCCTTACCCTCACGCTAACCCTAACCCCAAACCTAACCCTAACCCTAAACCTAACCCTTACACTTACCCTTACCCTAACCCTAACCCTAACCCTAATCCTAAACATTACTCTTAACCTTACCCTAAACCTAACTCTAACCCTAACCCCTAACGCTAACTCGAAAACTAATCTTTCCGCTTACACAAACCCTAACCCTAAATCTAACCCTAACAGTTACTCTAAACCTAACCCTAATTCTAAATCTAACACTAACCCTAACCCTAACCCTAAACCTTACCCTTACCCTAAACCTAACCCTAACCCTTACCCTAACCCTAACCCTAACCCTAACCCCTTCCCTTACCTTAACCCTAACACTAACCCTAACCCCTAACCCTAATCCTAACCCTAAATCTAAAACTTACCCTAACCCTTACCCTTACCCTAACCCTAACCCTAAACCTAACTCTAACCCTAACCCTAAGCCTAAACCTTACCCTTACCCTAACCCTAAACCTAACCTTAAACCTTACCCTTAACCTAACCCTAACCCTAAGCCTAACCCTTACCCTCACCCTAATCCTAAACCTAACCCTAAACCTTACCCTTACCCTAAGCCTAACCCTAACCCTTACCCTTACCCTAACCCTAATCCTAACCCTTACCATTACCCTAACCCTACCCCTAACCTTAATGCTAACCCTAACCCTAACGCTAACTCTAACCCTTACTCTTTCCCTAATCCTAACCCTAACCTAACCCTAACCCTAACGCTAACTCTAACGCTAACCTTAATGCTAACGCTAACCCTAACCCTAAACCTAACCCTTACACTAACCATAACCTTAACCCCAAACCTTACCCTTTCTCTAACCCTAACCCTAGCCCTAACCCTAACCCTAACCCTAATAATATCCCTCAACCTTACCCTTAACCTAACCCTACCCTAAACCTAACCATTACGCTAACCCTAACCCCTAACTCTAACCCTAACCCTAACCCTTACCCTTACCCTTACCCTAACCCTAACCCTAACCCTAACCCTAAGCCTAACCCTAACACTTACCCTTACCCTAACCCTAACCCTAACCCATAACCTAACCCTAACCCTAACCCTAACCCTTACCCTTACCATAAACCTAACCCTAACCATAATGCTAATCCTAACCCTAATCCTAACCCTAACTCTTACCCTAACCCTAACCCTAATCCTTACCCTACCCTAACCCTAACCGTTAGCAGAACCCTTACCCTTTCCCTAACCCTAACCCTAACCCTAACCTAACTTACCCCAAATGTAACCCTAACCCTAACTTTAACCCTAACCCTAACCCTAACCCTAACACCAACCCTTACTCTTACCATAACCCTAACCCTTACCCTAACCCTAAGCCTAACCTTAACCCTAAACCTAATACTAACCCTAACCCTAACCCTAACCCTTACCCTCACCCTAACCCTAACCCTAACCCTAACCCTAAACCTAACCCTTACCCTTTCCCTAACTCTAACCCTTACCTTAACGCTAACCCTAAACCTTACCCTAACACTAACCCTAACCGTAAACCTAACCCTTACCCTTACCCTAACCCTAACCCTAAACCTAACCCTAAACCTAAACCTTACCCTTACCCTAACCTTAAGCCTAACCTTTATCCTAAACTTAACACTAACCGTATCCCTAACCCTTACCCTAATCCTAACCCTAAACTTAATGCTAACCCTAACCCTAACCCTAACCCTTAACCTAACTCTAACCCAAACCCTAATCCTTACCCTAACCTTAAACCCTGACCCTAACCTTTAACCTTATGCTAACCCTAACCCTAATCCTAACCCTTACCCTTACCCTAACCCTAACCCTAACCTTAATGCTAACCCTAACCCTAACCATATCCCTTAAAGTAACCCTATACGTAATCCTTACCCTAACCCTAATCCTTACCCCAATCCTTAAACTTTCCCTAAATCTAACCCTAATCCTTCCCATAACCCTAAACCTTACATTAACACAAACCCTAACCCTAACCCTAAACCTAACACTTACCCTAACGCTAACCCTAACCCTAAACCTAACACTAACCCTAACCCTAAAACTATACCTAAACCTAACCCTAAACCTAACCCTTACCCTTACACTAACGCTAACCCTAAATCTAATCCTAACCCTAACTCTAAACCTTACCCTTACCCTAACCCTTACCCTAACACTTAACCTAACCCTAATCCTAACCCTAACCCCTAACCCTCACTCTTACCCTAACCCTAACCCTAACACTATCCCTTACCTTAACCCTTACCCTAACCCAAACCCTAACACTAACTCTTACCCTAACCCTAACCATTACTCTAAACCTAACCCTAAACCTAACCCTAACCCTTAACTTACCCTAACCCTAACCCTAAAACTAAACCTAACCCTAACTCTACCCCTAACCCTTATCCTAAACCTAACCCTAATTCTAACCCTAACCCTAACCCTAGCCCCTAACCCTAACCCTAACCCTAACCATAACACTTACCCTTATCCTAAACCTAACTCTAACCCTAACCCGAACCCTAAACCTTACCCTTCCCTAACCCTAACCCTAACCCTAACCCTAACCCCTAACCCTGACCGTAACCCTAACCCTTACCCTTACCCTAAACCTAACCCTAACCCTAAGCCTAACCCTAACATTTACCCTTACCCTAACCCGAAGCCTAACCCAAAACCTAACCCTAACCCCAACCCTAACACTTACCCTTACCCTAACACTAACCCTAACCCTAAACCTTAACCTAACCCTAACCCCAACCCTAACCCTAATCCTTACCTTTACCCTAACCCTAAACCTAACCCTAACACTTACCCTTACCCTAACCCTAAACCTGACCCTAACCCTAACCTTACCCAAACGCTGACCTTAATCCCTTAACCTAACCCTAACCCTAACCCTAACCCTAACCGTTACCATTACCCTAAACCTATCCCTAACCCTAACCCTAACCCATACCATAACCCTAACACTAACCCTAACCCGAACCCTAACCCTAACCCTAACCCTAACGCTTTCACTAACCCTAACCCTAATCCTTACCCTACCCCTAACCCTAACCCTAACCATTACGCTTTCCCTTACCCTAACCTTAACCCTAACCCTAACCCTAACCCTATCCCTAACCCTAACCCTAACCCTTACCCCTACCCTAACCCTAACCCTAACCCTAACCTTAATCCTAACCCTTATCCTTACCCTAACCCTAACCCTAAACCTAACCGTAACCCTAACCCTAACCCAACCCTTACCCTTACCCTAAACCTAACCCTAAACCTACCCCTAACCCTAACTCTAAACCTAACCCTACCCCTACCCCTAAACCTAACCATTACCCTAACCATAACCTTAACCTAACCCTAACCCTAACCCTCACCGTTACACTTACCCTAACACTAACCCTAACCATAACCCTGACCCTTACCCTAACCCTAACTCTAAACCTAACTCTAACCCTAACCCTAAGCCTAACCCTTCCCCTTACCCTAACCCTAAACCTAACCCTAAACCTTACCCTTACCCTAACCCTAATCCTAATTCTAACCCTAATCCTAACCCTAACCCCTAACCCTAACCCTAACCATAACCATAACACTTAAACTTATCCTAACCCTAACTCTAACCCTAACCCTAACCGTAACATTTAAACTTACACTAACCCTAACCCTAACACTTACCCTACCTTTACCCTACCCCTAACCATAACTCTAACCCTAATCATAACCCTAACGCTTACCATAAACCTAACCCTAACCCTAACCCCTAAACGTAACCCTAACCCTCACTCTAACCGTTACTCTTACCCTAACCCTAACACTAACCCTAACCCTTACCTTAAACCTAACCCTAACCCTAACCCTAACTCTAACCCTTACCCTTACCCTAACCCTTACCGTAACCCTAACCTTAAAACTTACCGTTACCCTAACCCTAACCTATCCCTAACCCTTACCCGATCCTTAACCCCTAACCCTAACCCTAACCCTAACTCTAACACTTACCCTTACCCTAACCCTAACCCTAACCCTAAACCTTAACCTAAACCTAACCCTAACCCTTACCCTAACCCTAACCCTAACCCTAACACCTAACCCTAACCCTAACCCTAACCCTTACCCTAACCCTAACCCTAACTCTAACTCTTACCGATACCCTAACCCTAACCCTAACCTTAACCCCAGCTCCAAACGTAAACCTAACCCTTACCCTTACTCTAACCCTAACCCTAATCCCTAACGCTAACCCTAAACCTAACCCTTACAATTATCCTAACCCTAATCCTAAACCTAAACCTATCCCTGACACTTACACTTACCCTAAAACTAAGCCTAACCCTAATCATTACCCTAACCCTAATCCTAACCCCTAAACCCAACCCTAACCCTAAGCCTAACTCTAACACTTACCCTTACCCTAACCCAAACCCTAACCCTAACCCTTAAACTAACCCTAACCCTAACACTTACCCTAACCCTAACCCTAACCCTAACACCTAACCCAAACCCTAACACTCACCCTAAACCTAACCCTAAACCTAACCCTTACCCTTACCCTAACCCTAACCCTCACCCCTACCCTTACTGTAACCCTAACTTTAAACCTAAACCTAACCATAACACTAACCTTAACCCTAACGCTATCCCTAACCCTAACCCTTACCCTTACCCTAACCCTAACCCTTACCTTATCGCTAACCCTAAAACTTACCCTAACCCTAATCCTAACTCTAACCCTAACCCTTACCCTTACCCTTACCCTAATCCTAACCCTAAACCTAACCCTAAGCCTAAACCTAACCCTAAACATAACCTTAATGCTAACCCTAACCCTAACTCTAAACCTAACCCTTACCCCAACTCTAACCTAACCGAAACCATTACCCTTACCGTAAAACCTCACCCTAACCCTAAACCTTACCCTTACCCTTACCCTAACCCTAACCCTAACCCTTACCCTTACCCTAACCCTAACCCTAAACCTAACCCTAACCCTAACCCTAACCCTAGCCCTTACCCCTACCATTACCCTAACCCTAAACCTAACCCTAACCCTAACTCTAAACCTAACCCTAACCCTAATTCTAACCCTAAACTTTACCCTTACCATAACCCTAACCTTAACATTAAACCTAACCCTTACTATTACCCTAACCCGAACCATAACGCTAACCCTAACCCTAACCATTACCCTTACCCCAGCCCTATCCCTAAACCTAACACTAATCCTAACCCTTACTCTTGCCCTAACCCTCACCCTAAACTTAACACTAACCCTAACCCTAACCCTCACCGTTACCCTTACCATAAACCTAACCCTAACCATTACCGTCAACGTAACCCTAAACCTAACCCTAACCCTCACCCCTAACACTAACCTCAACCCTAACCCTAACCCTCAACCTAACCCTTATCCTTACCCTAACCCTAACCCTAACCCTTACCCAAACCCTTACTCTTTCCTTAAACCTAACCCTAACCCTAACCCTAACATTAACCCTAACCCTAACCCCTAACCCTAACCATAACCCTTATCCTAACCCGAACCCTAACCCGAATGCTTGCCCTAACCCTAACTCTAACCCTAACCCTTACAGTTACCCTAACCCAAAACCTGACGTTAACGTTAACCCCACCCCTAACCCTAACCCTTACACTTACCCTAACCCTAAACCTAACCTTATTGCTAACCCTAACCCTAACCCTTATCCTAACCCTAACCCTAACCCGAATGCTTGCCCTAACCCTAACTCTAACCCTAACCCTTACCGTTACCCTAAACCAAAACCTAACGTTAATGTTTACCCTACACTTAACACTAACCCTAAACCTTAACCTAACCCTAACCCTAACCCTAACCCTAACCCCTGAACCTAACCCTAACCCTGACAATAACCCTTCCCCTTACCCTAATCCTAACCCTAACCTTAATGCTAACCCTAACCGAAACCCTTACCTTAACGATAACCCTAACCCTAACCCTTACCCTAACCCTAACCCTAACCCTTACCCTTACCCTAACCCTAACACTTACCTAATCCTAACGCTAAACCAAACCCAAACCTAACCCTAACCCTTAACCTTATCATAACCTCAAAACTAACCCTAACCCTAACCTAACCCTAACCGAAACCCTTACCTTAACAATAACCCTAACCCTAAACCTTACCCTAACCCTAACTCTAACCCTAAACCTAAACCTAACCCAAACCCTAACCCTAAACCTCACCCTTACCCTTACCCTAACCCTAACCCTAACCCTAACACTTACCCCTACCCTAACTTAACCCAAACCCTAACCCTTACCCTAACCCTAACCCTATCCCTAACCCCAACCCCTAACCCTACCCCTAACCCTAACTCTAATCCTTACTTCTACCCTAACTCTAACCCTAACCCTAACCCTTACCCTAACCCTAAACATAACCTTTACCCTAACATTAATCCTAAACCTAACCCTAACTCTAAACCTAACCCTTACCGTAACCCTAACCCTTACCCTAACCCTATCTCTAACCCTAACCCTAACGCTAACCCTAAACCTAACACTTTCCCTCACCCTAAACCTAACCCTAACCCTAAACCTACCCCTAATATTAACCCTAACCCTAACCCTTACCCTTACCCTAACCCTAACCCTAACCCGTACCCTAATCCTAACCCTAACCCTAAACCTAACTCTAACCCTTACCCCTGCCCTAATCCTAACCCAAAACTTAACCTTTACCCTAACCCTAACCATAACCCCTACCCTAACCCTAACCCTAAACCTAAACATAACCCTACACCTAACCGTTACTCTAACCCTAACACTTACCCTAAACCTATCCCTAACCGTTACCCTAACCCTAACCTTAACCCTAACCCTTACCCTTACCCTTACCCTAAGTCTAACCCTAACCCTAACCCTGAACCTAATCCTAAACCTAACCCATTAACCTAATCCTAACCCAAACCCTAATCTGAACACTAAACTTAACCCTAAGCCTAAACCTAACCCTAACCCTTTCCCTTACCCAAACCCTAACTTTAACCCTAACACTTACCCTTACCCTAACCCTAACCCTAACCCTAACCCTAATCATAACCCTAACTCTAACCCTTAGCCTTAACTAACCCTAACCCTAACAGTAACCCTAAACCTAAACCTTAGCCTAACCCGAACCATAACCCTTACCCTAACCCTAACCGTAACCCCTAACCGTAACCCTAACACTAATGCTCACCATAATCCGAACCCTAACCGTAACCCTTACCCTAACCCTAACCCTAACCCCTAACCCTAACCCGAACCCTAACCCTAACTCTAACCCTTACAATTACGCTAACCCTAACCCTAACCCTAACGCTAAACCTTACCCTAACCCTAACCCTAACCATTACCCTAACCCTAATCCTAACCCTAACCCCTAAACCTAACCCTTACCCTAACCCCTTACACTAACCCTAACCCTAAACCTAATCTAACCCTTACCTATCGCTAACCCTAACCCTATTCCTTACCCTAAACCGAACCCTAACCCTGACCCTTACTCTAACCCTAACAGAAACTTTACCCCAAACCTAAACCTAACCCTAACCCTTACCCTTAACCTTACCCTAAACCTAACCCTAACCCTAAACCTAATCCTAACCCTTACCCTTACCCTAACCCTAACCATAAACCTAACCCTAACTCTAACCCTAAACCTAACACTTACCCTTACCCTAACCCTAACCCTAACCCTAATGCTTGCCCTACCCTAACCCTTACCCTAACCAATTACACTTACCCTAAACCAAAACCTAATCCTCACTCTAACCCTAACCCTAATCCTAACCATTTCCCTAATCCTAACCCTAAC